>PVJI01009041.1:0-67627 GCA_004026765.1 Micronycteris hirsuta
TATAAGTTGACCAAGACCAGTCACCTAATTTTTTTTGGAACAGCAAAAGCAAGCTCTTTCAGCATTTAACACTGTATCTTTCAAAATGTGGAATATATTTTGAAAAGTTTTCTGGAAAGCATAATTTTACATAGAGTTCTTTTTAAATGGGATTTGTGTTTTAGAGAACAAATTGGATATCTGGTCTCAAAGCTTGATTTTAGTGAGTTCCTCAGTTCATGCCCTTTGGTTTTAATTTATTTAGGCAAGTGAATTTCTGATTTTGGTTCATCTGAATAGCTGGAATGATAGACATTTTTCTGAAAAAGAAACCACAGACCCCTAGGCCAAATTTGTTTGTAAGTGGGGGTACTTGAGATAGTTCTCTGATTGGGCTTATCCTGTTGGTCATTTTGGACATTCAGTTACAACCCTTAGAAGACTGACTTTATAAAACACATACTCAGATTTCTTTTTGTTGTTTCTTCAACTCTCCTTTGTTCATTCTTTCCTAACTTTTATCCTGATGATGGAGATTTTGTTTTAAAAAAAGTGTGGGGAAGAAGGGGGCTGAGACAGAGCTCTGGAACGGTCTGATTAGTAATTGGATTCCAGTTTAGAAAAAGGTAACTGAACACATGAAGTTCTTTATCCTTTTTGTACTCTTACCCCTGAGGGCTCAGAGATGATGGACAGGCAGGAGCTCTGCTGAGCAGCAGAATGAGAGAAGTCAGGGAATAAACATGTGCTTGCTCACACTGGAAAATCCTAAGCATTTGTTTTGTAATTTTAAGTAAGAAATGGTATCATTTTGAAAGGAAAAGATTATATCAGCTAATGGAGTCATGGCTGCAGGTTTTTTTATGTTTTCCCTATGAGCTGTCATACCTGGCAGAGCCTTACTTAAGTTGGATCTTTAAGAATGATGAAATAGGAAACTTTCAATGTTTTAAAACGAATAATGAGAAATCCTTTGTTTCTTTTCTGATTTTATACACAGGGAACATTATTATATTTAATTTAAGGATTCTAATTTTGTGTGCTTCTGTTCCACTGTAGTAGATATATCTTTAACAGATCTGAAAAATAAATATCTTTACCTTGTATTCTGCCATTTTTCTTTTTAATTTTTTTTCCTTCCCAGCTATCCTGTTAGGTAAAAGATGTTATTTTAAAAATACTTTTATTGATTGACTTAGTCCAGATACTCTCAACTGAACATCATCGTCTATAACTCATAAACCAAATTAATTTTTCTCTAAAGAATGCTCATAAAACTGATGGGAAAAAGTCAGAAGTACACACGTACACACAAGTGCGTATCACGCATACATACCTAGTCCTCTTAGGAAAGAAATTCTTTACTCTCTAAAGTTAGTGCTGGTATTTTACATGTTTTTGACATTTTATTAAGCCAAACTGTTCTTAATTCTGAGCCCCTCATATATGTATATATTTTTTCTTCCTTGTAATAATCTATAGGGAAGGGAACAGAACAAACCTGAATCTTCTCCACTGCACATTCAGAATCCTTTTGAAACTTCTCTCAACATCAGCAAAAATGTAAGCCAAAGCCAACTGCAAAAATTTGTAGATCTGGCCAGAGAAAGTGCCTGGATTTTACATCAGGAAGACAGAGATCACCCTTCCCCATCAAGCAATCAGCCGTGGGGGCTGGCCGCCCTGCTGCTGCCTTCTGTAGCAAACAATTTGTCTCATGCCAAGAAGAAAAGGAGGAAGCCTGCGAGTGAAAGGATTAAAAACTTGTTGGAATCCATAAAAAGTAGCAGTACAGAAAATTCCACAAGCACCAATGGGAAAAGAACAGTTAGTACTCAGGCATAATGGCTGCTGCTTGGCTTTAAGAGCTGGTTTTATCCTATGAAATTCTCTTTGGACTGCGTGGTGGAGTTCTCACAAAGCTCACCTTTCACCTGATGTCTCCTCTTTTCGCGGTCTTCCACCTTCTCTCTGGGCCCTTGGTCTGGTCTCAAGTTCTGGGATGTTTCAGGCTGATCAGGCTACGATGCAGGCACTTCATTAAAACATCAGCTACGAGGAACAGGTGATGAAGATTGAAATGTACTTTAATAGATACACTGTACAAAGCGAGTAGTAAAAATCAGTTTTAGAATCATTGTTGATACCCTTGTCAGTCCCTGGGTATATGCATGTACAGTCGATGAATACAATAAAGCTTCACATTTTGGTAATACTCCTTAGCATGTATTTTTGTATTCTGTAAGCAAAGTGCTTTTATTCACATATAAACTAAAAGGGGTTGGTAATGATTTTGAAAAAAATGTTCGTGTTTTTAAAAGATGAATGCAGACACCTAAGTCACTATGTTCTAGGTATTCTGTGCCATATTGGTACATTGTATTTTAAATATTTAGTTGCTTTTTCTATTTTAAAAATTAAAACCCTATTACTATTAATCTGTAATATTTCTAGTATTTCTTCACTTTTGAGAACTTTATTTCCTATGGGAAATAGATGTGTATTGAAATATAATTCCATTACATTTCCTGTGAAGTAACTTCCATTCTAAGAAGCAAAAGTGTAGTGTTTGAAAACACGGACGTGAGCTAGACCAGGACCCGCGTGCGCCAGACTGGCTTCTGAGCTGGACCGGTGTGGTAAAGCACTCGGTCCCCGTGGGCTCCCAGTTGTGTCATGTGTGAGTGGGATAATGGTGCCCACTTCACACCTTGTTGTGCAGACTGAGTGAGGTACGTTTGTCTAGAGCCGGGCATAAGGACATGGTACTTCTCTTTAGCTCTTCCTTTTTCTGTGTTTGTGGTATGTGATTACTGTTCTTGGCTACTCAAAATTCAGATTTAGAGTGTGTAGTGGTTTTCAAAATAGTTTCCTGTGAAAGTTTTCAGTCACAAACTATAATGAGCTCAGCTTTGGATGTTTTGGGAAACTAATAGAATTGTTATGAGGCACATAAGTTCCATGTATAGCCAGCTTCTGAAACCAACACGTTAAGCATCAGTATTCTTTTATACAGGTGATGTCTTCAAAAGCCATTTTTCATTTGTTCTTTAATTAGGTTTATTTTGTTGGGCTAGAAACCTATATTAAAAATTAAAGAGCTTTTAAAAGCATAAGTATTTAAGAGCTTTTAAATGAGTTTTTCCCCTTTATTTGGACATTTTTCTCTTAGATTGGTATTAAGTCTAAAATGTTCATATAAGTACATAAAATGTGTGTATGTGTTAGCATTTTCTTTCTCATAATTTATAGAATAATTTTTAGCCCCTGTAGGTCTGTTTTAATTTTCAGAATCAAATTTAATTGTGATAAATTTTTATATACAGTGATCTTTTAATACAAAGTTTTAACTGCATATGGACTGCAGCCAAATTTAATGTTTTCTCATAAGTTCATTGTGTCACAAAATTTTTATATTTTTAAAATTACATTTTATCAATTATGCTATTTACAGTTGTCCTAATTTTTCCTCCTTTGCCCTCTTCCACCCAGCCCCATACCAACCGCCCAAGGCAACACCCACACCGTTGTCCGTGCCCGTGGGTTACGCAGACATGTTCTTTGGCTACTGTGTTCCCTGTGTTGTACTTGACATCCCCGTGACTGTTCCGTAACAACCAATTTGTACTTCTTGGTCCCGTCACCTTTTTAGTCCATCCCCCAGCCCCCCTCACAACTGGCTCCCATCAGAATTATCTCTGTGTCTGTGATTCTGTTTCTGCTCTGCTTTATTTTATTTTGTGTTTTAGATTCAATTGTTGAGAGAGATGTATTTATTGCCATTTTATAGCTCATTTTTTAAAATCTTTTTCTTAAATAAATCCCTTTAACATTTCACATAATAATGGTTTGGTGACGATGAACACCTTTGGCTTGTCCTTGTCTGGGAATCTGTCTGCCCTGATTCTGAGTGATAGCATTGCTGGGTAGAGTAATCTTGGCTGTAGGTCCCTGCTTTTGTCACTTTGAATGTTTCTTGCCAGTCACTTCTAGCCTGTAAAGTTTCTTTTGAGAACTTGGCTGACAATCATATGGGAACTCCCTTGTAGGTAAGTAACTACTTTTCTCTTGCTGCTTTTAAGATTCTCTCTTTGTCTTTCAACTTTGGCGTTTAATTATGTTTTGGTGTGGGCCTCTTTGGGTTCATTTTGTCTGGGACTCTGCACTTCCTGGACTTGTATGCCTATTCCCTTCACAAGTTAGGGACGTGTTTTGTCATTACTCTTTAAAATAGGTTTCCTATTTCTTGCTGTCTCTCTTTTTCCAGCAGCCCAGTCATGAGAATGTTGGTACACTTGAAGTTGTCCCAGAGGCTCCTTACACTCTCCTCATTTCTGTTATTCTTTTTCCTTCTTGCTGTTCTGATTGGGTGCTTTTTGCTTCCTTATATTCCAAATTGCTGGTTTGATTCTTGGCTTCATCCACTGTACTATTGAGTCCCTGTAAATTATTCTTCATTTCAGTTAGTGTATTCTTTGTTTCTGACTGATTCTGTTTTTATGGACTTCATGCCCTTTTCCATGCTGTTGAAGTTCTCTCTTCATCTGCTCTTCCCCTAAGTTCCTTGAGCACCTTATAACCAGTGTTGAAAACTATCTCGTAGCTTGCTTGTCTCCATTTTTTTTAGTTTTGTTTTTGGAGTTTCGTTCTGTTCTTTCATTTGGGCCTTGCTTCCTTGCCTTCACTTTGGCAACCTCCCTGTGTTTGTTTTTATGTATTAGGTAGAGTGCTATGACTCCCTAGCTTGGAAGAGTAGCCTAATGAAGTAAGTTTCCTGTAGGGTCCAGTGGCATAACCTCTTTCTATTACCCAAGCGGGGTATTTGAGGTATGCCCACCATGTGGGCTGCGTATACCCTCCTCTTATAGTTGAGCCTTGATGGCTGCTGGCAAGCCGATGGGAGGGACTTACCCAGGCTGATCACCTTCAAGGACTGGCTATAACCACTGACCACCAACTTCCAGCCACTGTGGAGGTACAGCTGTGCAGGGGCCCACTCCACAGAGCAGGACGTTTTGGTCCCTGCTGAGTCCACCCCTTCAGTGTGTCACTTGTGGAGGTGGTTGAGTGGTGGTGCTCTGACGTAGTCTGTAGCTGTCCGCTGGGTATGAGGCTCTGGGGCCTCCCAGGAGGTGCAGGCCATGTCAGTCACTGCCTGTGTTCTTTGCACAGCCACCTGGCTGCTACTTTTGCTGTGCTTGAGGTACCTCAACGAAGCCAAGCTGTGAACCAAGGCTGGCTGCTGCAGCATTAGGTACGGGGCTTACTGAGACCAGATGCTGCTTGTTTGAGAGAATTTAGGAAAACCTGAAGCATGAGTCAAGACAAGCCATTTGTGTGGAGAAGCCCCTGGAAATAGCTTGGGTAGGCCTGAAAGTTGGGTGGGGCAGAGCCTCAGGGGTGGGGCAAACATTGTGAGCCAGGTTGATGGAATCTCAGATATGGCACCCACCTGCCAACTCTGTGCAAGGTGGTTCAGAAAAGGAACAGTGGCCTCTGCCAGCGTTTCTGTCTGGGACAAAGCTGTACCCCAGCTCTTCCTGATGCCACAATTCAGTTCCTCCCTGTATTTCTCTGGTGCCTTTCAATCTGTTGTCCCTGTGCTAGAGCTCAGAGGGAGTGAGACTAAGTCTCTGGACAGGCCCTTTAAGAGGAACTGCCTGGGAATCCAGAAGTTTCTGCCTTCCACAGCCTCAACCCTCACTGGTTTTTACATCCAGAAGTTATGGAGACTTATCTTCCTGGCATTGGAATCTGGGCTGGGACCCCTCACTACCGAGTTTTACCTGCCACATGTGGGTGTGGGACAAGCCCGTTCCATGTCTCCAACCCTCCTACCAGTCTTGATGAGGCTTCTTCTTTAATTCCATAGGACTTCCATTCAGCTTGATTTCTGACAGTTCTGAATGATGGTTGTTATGTAGTTTAGTTGCAATTTTGATGTGGTTTTGTGAGGAGGTGAGTCTTGTTTACTGTCATACTAGTTTTCTCTCACATTCCAAATTTTTACAAGATAGTTTTTTATTACATCTTGGGATAATCAGTTACTTGTGATTGTCAGTTTTTAGTTAAAAATAATTTTTCTAGTTTTTTTTTAGCTATTACTAGGCTTCCATTCAGTAACTTTCACCTACAATTAATTTTATTCAGCATATGAAAGTAGTTTTGATATGAGCTTACATAGATAAGATGTATATCAATCAGTTATACAACATTACAGATTTAAAGCTCAGTAGTATAATTCCTGGAGTTATTACCCACCTTTAGGAAATTAGAGAATTGGCCAGAGACATTCTAGAAAAACAATGTAGAATCTCTCTTGTTCATGAACCTTCAGTCATCATGGAGGAGAGAGAATAAAGACAGTTGAAATAGGACCTTCTGCTGTCTTTTTCTACTTCTTTTTGCTCTAGGGGCTATAGTCGAGTGCTAATAGAATTCAGTTGTTTCAAGTCACTTCATCTTGAAATTCCTTGGTCTGAAAGGTACAGCTCTCTTCAGTTCATTGGGGCCTGCTGGTGCCATAGTAGGGAAAAGCATTTGCATGTATAATTGAAGCCAACCCACTGAGCATCTGCAGCTAAATCCACAGGATGAGCAGCCGAGCACTGGCAGCTTGTCCCAGCAGCAGCTTTCCGCTTCCTTCCCTGAGTTTGGCATGATTCAGTTGGTGAGTAGCTGTCATTGTATTTTGATTCAGTCCCTTCAGGAAAGGTTGTAGGCATGCAATGTTCAAAATGCTACAGAAATGAAACCATTTCTGCCTGAGCTGATCAGAGCTTTGTCATACTGGGTAGGTGGGGGAAGGTGTTGAAGGGAGGTTAGTTGGGCCACGGGAGGGCACAGGGCCTGTTGTGGGGAAACAAAAAACAGCCTTCACAGGAGTCAGGAAAGCGGGGGCACGGCTGGGGAGGGCAGTTCAGACTGCGACGCGGTTTCACTGTGATGTTCAGCAGAGCAGAGGTTGGGTGGAATTGCAAAGGGCTGCCAATGACACAGTTACAAGAAGATGAAAGTACAGGGTGGGGCAAAAGTAGGTTCACAGCTGTTCGTTTGGAAAACAGTACAATAATTGATAACACAAGAATAAACTGTTTCACGTACTCACAACTGCAGACCTACTTTTGACTCACCCTGTGTTTTCAGTGGTAAACTATTGAAGGTTTTGGTATAAGATGAATAAAAATTAAAGCAATGCTTTTAGACAGTATGTTGATACCAAGTAGTTTCAGATCACAGCTTTTCTTTTTCTTTTTTTAATTTTGCCCCCAAATTGAGCATCATAGGTCTCGTCATTAAGATAGGTAAAATTTTGCTGTTAAATCTTCAGAAGCTGACTGTCATATACCTCAGAAGTGTCATCTTAATATTTAATAAGGAAGTAAAAATTAAGTAGTTTAAAGCTATCATCAGGAAATACTAGGTCAACACATAATTTTATGTAAATACTTATTAATGAGAAATTCTCTGTAATATATACTTGGAAAGGAATGAAAACATGACGAGAAATCACTTTTCACCTTGGGATGATGTTGGGAAATTTATTTTAAATACTTGAAAGGCTTATTTTGGTTTCCATGCTGAGTTCAATTACTTGTGGATACATATTCCAAAGAATATAAACATTACAATGTTCCTCTGGAATTCCCATGGAGCAATTCCCGGAACATGTCTATTTTAGATAAAGTTTTTAATCTGAAGTATCCATGATACCAGATATGTAAGATCACCACCACTTATTTAAAAAAACAGTGTTTGGGCCCAGTCTGTGTAGCTCAGTTGGCTAGAGCATCGTCCCCATACACCAGGTTTTGGATTCGATCCCTGGTGAGGGCACATAGAAGAAGCAACCGATCAGTGCATAAATAAGCATAAAAACAAGTCTGTGTTTCTCTCTCCCTCTCTCTTAAAATTAACACAATTTAAAAACAGTATTTGTGTTTTAAATGGGATCCCTGTGTTAACTGTATGTGTGTGTATCCATCCACCTGTCAGAACTCGAGTCAAAGCTGTATTAAAGGTACTTGGCTTAGATTAATACAGCTTAATGACTAGTGTTTTAATTAATATTTGCTTAGTTTACAGAAAGACTTGGAGTATGATGTAGAATGGTATACTGACATGTTCTCTCTCTTTTCAAAACTGGCTTTAAACAGAGTAAAGTGTGGATTATGAAGCTGGCTGGTGTCTTGTAATGAAATCTGAAACTCAAAGCCTGATTTTTTTTTCCTCCATCTAAAATGTATATTGTAACTTTATAATACACATGATATAAAACAACCTTCATCTTTTTTCCCCCCTTTGGCAATTATTTTTGGTGATTTAGAATGACATGTGATGACGTCCCTTCAAAACCCCCTCCCTATTATTGTCTAATTAAGCTTATAGTGAGCATCTTTGGAGATTCTGTGCTTGATTCTTTGGCATTAATGGTTATAAAGTTATCAGTATTGAGTGGTTTCCTTCATGCTTATATAATTGAATCTTTACAAAAGAAAACCATAGCACCTTTTGCATGTTTTTATATTTTTTATATAAATACCTTTTTTTTAAAGGAGTAACTACACTTAACGTTGAGTGGTTGCATGTCATTGATCTGGCGTAGAGGGTAGGTGAGATGGATTCACATAAACACGTGTTGCAGATAGCATTGATCTCCATAGCTGTGTTATCCCCTCTGGGCATGTGATTTCATCTTTATTATGCTTTAAACTAGAGTCCTCTACCTTCAGTTCAGCCTGTGTTAAATTAAAACTGTCTTCCTTAAAATTGGCTGACTTCATAATTTGCCTCTCTGTGTTGTTAGTGCCATTGTTTTCCCCAGCACAGTACAAAATCTGGGATCCTTGTAAACCCCTTTTTCCACCTGTTTGATAAATCTTTCCACCTGTTTCTGTTGTCATTAGCTTAGTTCATGTCTTTATTACTTCTTTCTAATTTAACACAACATTAGCTCGTTTCCAAACCTAGTTTTCCCCTTTTTTGTGTACTTATTTATTTATTTATTTATTTATTTTTAAAGATTTTATTTATTTATTTTTAGAGAGAGGGGAAGGGAGGGAGACAGAGAGGGAGAGAAACAGCAATGTATGGTTGCCTCTCACATGGTCCTCACTGGGGACCTGGCCCGCAACCCAGGCATGTGCCCTGACTGGGAATCGAATCGGGACCCTCTGGTTCCCAGCCCGTGCTCAATCCACTGAGCTACGCCAGCCAGGGCCCCTTTTGTGTACTTATTTAAACCATCAATTTTCAAAGGAGTAGGATTTAAGAAAGTACATTTTATGGTAAACCAACATTAAATTACATGTTTGTTTATTGTGACTGTAAAGATACCTTGGACTTGTACAGAGCCTTAAGGTCATTCTAAATATCAGTCAACAATTTTGTACAGGTGTACAAAAAAGATACTCATTAAAGGTTCTAATTAGTAAAACGCACAGGGCTTTTTCCTGTAACATCCAAAAAGTGTTGTTTATAAATTCCACTGACTTTTGAACATTTTCAGACTTCTCTAATGTACTTAATCCCCAAATACTGGTGCAGTAGAGCCGTTCAGTCAGTGAGCATACACCCAGCTAACTGTATGTGCCAGATACCATAAATCAGGACACTTACTAAGAGATATGTCAGTTTTGAGTTGCTGGAAAACTGATTTTTATTCTTGAATAGAAAGACTTAGCATAAGGGTAACAGTTCTGTCTACATATATTTATTAATTAATGATGCAATCAGAGTCCTGTAAGCATTTTTGAAAATAAATTTGGAAGTCCCCAGAAGTGTATCTGGAAGAAGGATTATACAAAAATAGATAGGAGGAAAAAATCAATTTTGGTAAATAACATTAAAAGATAAGAAAAAAGTAATTGAAACAGAATGCTACTGATTTGAGGTAGACCAATCAGTAAAACAGTCCAGACATACACTCAAGATGTATGTGGAAATTTAACGATATGCTAAAGCGCAGCATTTCAGATCAACACAAGGATGGATTCTCAGTGAGCTGTGTTGAGGCCACTATTGGAAAAAAGTAGTTTGGTCCTGTTCTCACTCTTACACCCAAATAAGTTCCGGGTGGGGTGGAATTTAAAGGTGGATGGGGAAAGGTGAATCATAAAGTAAAAGAAGTCATGGATGAGTATTAGAAACTTGGAGTAAGGGAGTATGTCTATTAAAGAATGACATGCATCTATAAAAGAGCACAGTTGGCCCTTGAACAATACGGGTTTGAACTTTGCACGTCCTTACATGGGTTTTTTTCAATTGGCCTGCGCAGTTCAAACCAGTGTTGTTGCAGGGTCAACTCCCTTGGGAATTGGGAATGCGGATGACCAACTGTAGTTACACACAGTTTTCGACTGAGCAGGTCAGCACTTCCAACCCCAGTGTTGTTCAGGGTCGACTGTCTATTGATACATCTGACTAAATGGGAAGCTGTGCCACACACACACACACGCTCATGCAACTCAAAAATTCTGATATTAATGGAAAAGGCCTTATTTTTCTAAGAAATAGTGAACTCTACAAATTTGTAATAGGCAAAAACAAAGGTAAAGATGACTTACAGAAGCAATTAAAGTGGACAAGTGCACTGTGCAGTGGCCAAGCTGACCAATAATTATATGAAACCTTGTTACGGAGCATTTTGAACGGCACACGTACACTGAAAAGTCTAATGAACTCGCATAAATCTACCACCTGTTTCACAGTCCCATTAGAGAAAATTGTCTTCATTTTCAACCCCATTTACTTACCCCTTGTGTATTATTTTAAGAAAATTCCAGTCATTCTATCATTTCATAAATATGTAGATATCCTCAGTAAGAATTTTTTCTAACATAATCATAAGAACTTTAAAACAATATTCTTTAGAGAGGGGAGGTAAGGGAGATAGAAATATCAATGTGAGAGAGAGACATCGATCAGTTGCCTCTTGTACACACTCCGACCGGGGACCGAACCCACAGCTCAGGCATGTGTCCTGATTGGGAATCAGACTGGCGACCTTTTGCTTTGTGGGTTGATGCCCAACCAACTGAGCCATTCCGGTCAGGGCCATAAGAACTTTTTTCTAACGTAGTCATAAATCATTTATTCAAACCTAAATGGAAAAACAAAAACAATTTTAGTGTTCAAATTTTTTTTTTTAAGATTTTATTTATTTATTTTTAGAGAGACAGGAAGGGAGAGAAACAGCAATGTATGGTTGCTCCTCACACGGCCCTCACTGGGGACCTGGCCTGCAACCGAGGCATGTGCCCAAACTGGGAATCGAACCGGGACCCTCTGGTTCCCAGCCCGCACTCAATCTGCTGAGCTACACCAGCCGGGGCTTAGTGTTCAAATTTTTAGTTGTCTTCTGGATATCACGATTGTTTTTTCCCCAAATTTATTTGTTTGAATAAGGATCTATTTACTGTCTGTATATTTGATCTGTTTCTAAAGTGTCTGGGTAATTCTCATGTGATGTCTTAAGAATTCCAGTTGCTTTAAGGAATTTCCCACACCATGGATTGTGCTGAGGGAGGCCACACCAGTGGTTGTGTGCAGTGGAGTTGTTCAGTATTACGCAATAACCTAAAAATATTTATCAGTTTTAGAAAAATTTGAACCATAGTGTTTCCTGTATTATTTTCTATTCTTCTTTTTCTCTTCATCCTGAATATTATTCTGACCTGTATTACAGTTTACCAGTTTTTTCTTCAGTTATGTCTAATTTTTTATATATATATAGTTTTTTTTTTAAGATTTTATTTATTTATTTTTAGAGAGAGGGGAAGGGAGGGAGAAAGAGAGGAAGAGAAACAGCAATGTATGGTTGCCTTTCACATGGTCCTCACTGGGGACCTGGCCCACAACCCAGGCATGTGCCCTGACTGGGAATCGAACCAGGACTGTTTGGTTCCCAGCCCATGCTCAATCCACTGAGCTACACCAGCCAGGAGTTATGTCTAATTTTTTAAACCCATTCATTGAATTATCAATTTCATTAATTTTTGTGGTTTTTGTTACAGTTCTAGAATTCCTACTTGACACTTTAAATTTTTTTGTAATTTTCTGACAAAATTCTCAATCTTGTCTGATTTTTCTAGTATTAAACATAGTTATTTTAAAGTCTGTGTCTGGTAACTGTATTACCTGGTTCCTCTCTGGGTCTCTGTTTTTCATGAGTTGATTTCTCTCCCAGTATACCTGGTGGTGGTTATTTTATATGTGAAAAATTGTACTGATTATTTCAGGGAGAATGATGCTAATCTTCCTTCAATTGATTGAGTTTCACTTGGGGAAGGCAGGTCAGAGTACTTACGATCCTGGATCTACCTAATCTATTTCAGAAAGGCCTTGAGATTTTGAAGTTGGATTCCGTTCCGGATTCCAGTTCGCCTTTACTCAGAGTGCAGCCCAGTCCAAAGGACCCCTTCTCCTTGGTAGCCCTGAGCTCGAGCTTTGGTCCCCTTTCCCTGTGAGTCTTTTGAAAGTTGTGCTCAACTCTGAAATGCTGAATTGCCCCATCAGCAGATGGCCCTATGGCAAAAGCCACCCCCAATGCTAGGCTCACCTGTGTAAGTTTACTTCTGCACAGTTCTGTGATTTTTCACTGCCCGCTTAGCATGCAGACTTTTGTTTTGCCCAGCTTTTCTAGTTTTCAGTGGGAGAGTTGGTGTCTATTACCTAGTCTGCCATTACTGGAAACCATTGAGTTCTTTGCAATTCCAGCTTCTGATCCTCATGTGTATTTTAAACTATAGGAATGATGTGTATTATGCATTTAGTTTGCTTTTTTGTAAAGAGCTTTCAAATGCTGTCCCACTTGCCATGTGTTGAATTGGGTTTTGGGTCACAGCGCAAACACCTGGCTGAATGCATGCCTATCTCACCCCCCAGGAAACAGTGTGCTGCTTGCGCCTGGTGCCCTGCTTCGGAAATTAGAAAGTGCCAGCATTTATTTCTGGACCGTGATGTCCTCATAGAGGATTTTGTACATGCCGATTCAAAGTTTAAATTTATGCCATGTGTGAATGAGTGCAAAATGCCCAAATAAGAATGGGGAAAATATTTTCTTTTTCCAACCGTATTGAGACAGCTCAAACAACTATGAAATACAGTTTTTCTTCCAATTTTCCAAAATATTTATCTGGGTTGAGACAAGAATGAAGCACTTTAGGCCAAAATGCATCTTGAAAAATTTATGATTTATAAGAGAGAGGATAGAAATTCTCTCGAACTTTAAGCCTAGCTTTCAGGATATCTTATCCAAGAACAAAATTTTAGTGCATTTTTACACCAGTGAAATAATGTAGGTGTTTCTATCATATGAGTCAGTTATTTCTCTAATGTTTGATTATTTAACACTTTTAGTTTTTCAGCTCTGTTGACAGTTTTGTTTATGTAACAAAGAAAAAGCAATTAAAATAGCCATCATTATTCTGTGTTTTCAACTCGTATTTAGAACTTGCCACGTATATTCTAGCATCACTATATTACCAGGGACTTTAATTCAAGCCTTTAAATATTTAGTAAAATCATTTTTGAAAACTGAAATTATTTGATGTTTTTTATCTTGATTGCTCTAAACAAACGCAGTACTTTAAACTTCTTGATGCTTCAAGATGAAAGTTATGTTAAGTAATATTTGAATTTAAATGTGGTTTAAAATGTTTCCTAATTCTAAAGCCCTTTGTCATCCCCATTTTCCAAGCAATATTACCTATATTTGATCATCCAGATGAAGATAGATTTGACTGTGATTGTGTACATGTAAATATGTACTGTGCCATTCTGGAATAAATCTTATTCATAGATTCATAAAGTATGTGCAGCCTGATTTAGGAGAAAATATTTTAGGTTATTAAATTCAGTTACATAAGCTACAGTCTGTTTTAAATTCTGTGTAATTAAATCTGTTTTGCTTTTCTTGAAAAAATAAAGCTCATTACACTGGGAAGTGTAGAGTATTTGTTTTCTAAGACGATCAAAGGCGGATCCAGTCACGCAGCAAGGAGAATTTAGAAATACTAGTTTAGCCTTTCAACTTAATGACAGTTGTTATCATCATGTAATTTTCTTATCTGTACTTGAAAGCCTTAAGAACTGTCTAATATTTGATTTGGCTACATGGTTCTTATAGGACCTCCTCGGTTCAAATGCAGTTCTTTTCTCTGATGTGGAATAAACTATGACATAAAGGAACCCAGCACAGTGCCTGGCACATATTTAGTAGTCAATAAACATTACTTTATTTCCCTTCCTCCTCCCCCTCCCCTCGCCATCTTAGTCCATGATTTTAAAGGTATAGTACTAAGAAAAATTTAAGAGCTCAGCTTCCATTTAAATCTTTAAACTTCTTTTTCTAAAAGAAAGATCAAAATTGGTGCATAGTGTTGTAGGCAGAATTCTACGATGGCCCTCAGGTTCCTGCCCCTTGAGTTTACATCCTGTGTGATCCTCCATCCTTGAGTGTGACCAGATCTGTGACTGCGATGGCATCACATGCCTCTGGACAGAGTTGCCTTAAATGGCAAAGGTGGCCGCTGAATCCTTCCTTTGATTGTTACAACCTAAGACTCCTTAGCAGATGAGAGAGAAAAATTCCTGGTGGCTCTGAAGTAGCTGCCATGCTGTGGAGGAGGGCCACATGGCTAGGACCTGAGGGTGACATCTACGAGCCAGGAGCAGTCCCTGCCATCAGCTAGCAAGAAGTCAGGGGCCTGCATTCCAGCTGGAAGAAGACTGTAAGACCAGACAGCTGACCCTTGAACCACATTGTTTGAACCACGCAGGTCCACGTACATGTGGGTTTTTTCAGTAAATACAGTCAGCCCTTCCTGTCTGCAGGTTTTGCGTCTGTGGGTTAAACCAATCAGGGATTGAAAACGGTATTTTCACATTCCCACTTGCAGTTTTCTTATTTGGGTATTCAAATCTAAAGCTGCTTTCAGAGGAAGAGATCAAGCATAGACATAGGCACACAGAATTATTTTCATTAAAACTAAAAAGTATCCAAAAATGTCCAAATCTGTTTTCCTACTATGTAAGTTAATGTTTTTAGGTCAAAAGATTTTATTTGTCATTAAAATGATTTTTTAAAGGCCAAAGAAATACTTTTTTTCTTGGACAAATCTGAGGCAATTAGTTTAGTTTATAGAGTAATTAGTGAAAACCAAAGTTCACTAACAAAATACAAATTGAATAGGTTCAGAATTATAATTTTCATTGACAAAACACATTTTAATAATAAAAAAAAAAAAGGCTTCTGCTTCCAGCCAAGATGGAGTAACAAGATGGACTTATAATAATAAGTCCCTCATAATAACTAAAATACCAGACGAACAGTATGAAAGCAAAAAAAACGTTTTCATGGATTTGGACCTAAAGGGAAGAAGTGAGCGGTAAGGGAAGGGAAGGAAATGCAGCGAGCCCTCTGTGTCCCAGCGCCCTGCCCTGAGGGTTTCCAGCTGCAGCTCTGGGGAGAAGCACAGGACTCCCTGCGTGAAGAAAATGCAAACAAACGCACCAGACTTTGCTGTGCAGAATACTGGGGCAGAAGGAGGCACACGGAGAGCATATAGTTGGATCGTGTTTCTAAACCATTCTGCCATCTCTGCCTTTTAATTGGAGAGCTTAATCTATATTCATTTAAAAACTGCCTGGCTGGTGTAGCTCAGTTGATTGAGTGTGGGCTGGGAACCAGGCGGTCCCGGTTCGATTCCTGGTTGGGGCACATGCCTGGGTTGCGGGCCAGGTCCCCAGTGGGGGCCATGTGAGAGGCAACCATACATTGCTCTTTCTCCCTCCCTTCTCCTCTCTCTGAAAATAAATAAATAAATAAATCTTTAAAAAAATAAAAATAAAAACAAAAACAATTACTGATTAAGTACTTATTGCTGTCATTTTGCTATTTATGTCTTTTCTTTTTTAATTCCTCTATTACTCCCTTCTTTCATATTTAATTTATTTGTTCTAGGATACTATTACAATATGCTTATTTACATTTCTGTATTTTTTTGGTGGTTATACTGGGGATTAAAATTAACATCTTAAATTGTAACAATCTAGTTTGAATCAATACCAATTTAACCTGTAGTATACAAAATCTATGCTCTTATATAGTTCTGTCCCCTTTTTATGTTCAGATTGCCACAAATTAATCTTTATACATGTATGGTCATTACACAGATTTATAATTATTAATTTATGCATTCATCTCTTAAGTCATATAGAAAATAAAATAAAAATTGTGAACAAAACATACAATAATACTGGCCATTCTGTTTACCCATGTAGTTACCTTAATTGATGATCTGTATTTCTTGATAAAGCCTGAAGGTTTCCTTTAGCATTTCTTGTAGGGCAGGTCTGCACATGCCTACTTACCTGAGCTTCTATTTATCTAGGAGAATCCTGTTGGTCCTTCATTTTTTGAAGGATGGATAGTTTTGCCAGATATAGTCTTCTTGTTTGACAGTTTTTTTTTTCTTTTACCACTTTAAATATATCTGCTGCCTCTGACCTCCATGATTTCTGATACGAAATTAGCTATTAATCTTATTGAGGATCCCTTGTATACAATAAGTTACTTTTTCTTGGTGCCTTCAAGACACTTTGGCTTTGATGGTTTAATTATATAATATGTCTTAGTATGCATCTCTGAACTTATCCTAACTGGAGTTTGGTGACATTCTTCAATGGGTAGATTTATATCTTTCACTAAATTTGGAGGATTTTCAGCCATTATTTCTTCAGCTATTCTTTCTGCCCCCTTTTCTCTCTTCTCTTCTTGGATTTCTGTTCGTGCGTGTTGGCAAGCTTGATCAGATTTCACAAATCTGTCAAGTTCTGTCCCCTTTTCCTCGTGTTTGTTCATTTGTCTTTCTGCTCTCCACCTGGATATCCTCAATTTACCGACCTTAAAGCTCACTGATTCTTTCTTCTGCCTGCTCAAGTCTCTTATTTCCTTCCAGTGAATTTTTAAATTTTAATTCTTATAATTTCCTGCTGTAAATTATTTGGTTCCTATTCCTGGTTTTTATCTCTTAATTGATATTCTCCACTTGGTGACACACTGTTTTCCTGGTTTTCTTTACTTCCTTGCCTGTGGGACCAGGGGCTCTTTTGGTGCCAAGTGATGATGCCCTGGGGCCAGCGTGGCACAGGTAGAATGCATCCCGCATTTTTCTCTGCAGCCATCCTGGGCTTTGTGTTCCACTGTGTACTCCAGAGTCTTCCCAGGGGTGTTTCGGTCTGTGAGTAGTTGTTAAATTAATTGCTTCTGTGAAGATCTAGGTTTGGAGCTTCTAGTCAGTCACCTTGCCGATGTCCTATTTATATCTTCTTTATTATATTCTTAGTATTACATAAAATATACTTTTTATCTTTATAATTATATATTCTTTATTGAAATACTTAGTCAAATCTTTTACAATAAAATTGAGTTTTTTACTTTTTTTAATTGACATAATACTGTGTAAGTTTAAAGTATAGAACTAATTTGATACATTTTATTATATGATTGCCATTGTTGCATTAGCTAATACTTCTGTCATGTCATATAATTGTTGTTTCTTCTATGGTGGAAACAATTAAGATCTAGTCTCTTGCAAGGCTAATGTTTGTGATACAGTTTTGTGGTCCGTAGTCGCTGTACTGTGAATGAGATCTCCAGGACTCACTCATCTGTGAGTTGCAAGTATGCACCCTTAGCTGACAGCTCTCCCATTCCCCCACCCCCAGCCCCTGGTGACCTCCACTTTACCTTCTGTTTTTTGAGTTTAGTTCTTTTTAGATTCCACATATAAGAAATATCATGCAGTATTTTTCTTTCTCTGACTTACTTCACGTAGGATGATGTCGTCAAGGCCAGTATGTGGTGGGGAAGACCTTTGCTCATTTCAATGAAAGGAGAGCAGTGGTGGACAGTGTTTTAATTTTGCTACTGCAGGTTGATTATATATGTGCTAGATGTGACACCAGAAAAAAAATAATGCTTCAAACATTGTAAAGTAATTATCTTTGGTTCTGAAGCGCATCAATAAACTGTAATGTGATTTTGACATAATATTCATTATGCTGTATATTTCCTGGCATAAGTATTAATTTATAAAAAGTTTATAGTTATGATTAAGTAAACAATTTACATAACTAGCCTTGGGTAGGAAAATTTTTGTAATGAATTCCATGCTAATATTTGCTAGTAAAAGCCATGATAAGCTTATCCTTGCAGGAAAGCCACAATACTTCGTGCTTTCTGACCGCCTACCTGCGCCACAATGGCAGCAAGGCTGGATATCGGTCAGTAGGTCAGGATTACAGTGTCAGTATGTGGATAAATTAAAGCTATTAATTTCAATATTTGTTTTAGAATGGTAAGTGGATACATGAATAAATTTAAAGCCAAATCAGACATAAAACAAAAGAACGGCAGTTTGTGTCATGGAAGAGTGCTCCAGTACATTTCTCCTGCCTCAGCTTTATTCCTCCCCGCCAGGAGGGGAGAGGATTAAGCTTAAAAGAACACACACCCCTCTGGGCATACGGAGGGCTAGTTGTGCAGTGTCACCTTACAGAAGCTATTCAACATGACCGAAACAGAGCACACTCTTAGTAATAAGAAAAATATGTCTCTGTAAAACCTAATTACTTCTGTTTTTCTCTGCTCCGTCATCATACTGTTGACTAAAAATCTTATTCTTAAAAGGGCTGGTGTTCTCTGAAAATGATGGCATTAGGATCCAAGTAGTGGCTTCACAGAGCTTTCTGGAAGCTCATTAAAATGTTAATTATTCTCATACGTGCTCACACCTTGCCCAAATGGTTGCAGAGCAACGTGGACCTGTGTCAGAATGATCATCTCCCCCCACCGAAGGCGCGGGTCATTGGCTGCCGTGGGGAGGAAGCGCAGGTGAGGCCTTGCTGCGGGAGCTGCGGGCGGCAGTGCGTGTCTCCTTCAGGTGCAGTTGCCTCAACTTACTCTGAGGTGTTAGGATCCTGTTGTATGTAAAAAATACATTAGAAATACTATCAAATGATAGTGAGTACTTATACGACACTCTTACTGTTCTTTCTGTCTGCAAATATCTTCTGATTCATCTTCAAACTTATTTCTGTTTGTAAGCCCAATTATTTTTTCTTAAAGTCCAAACTAAAAATGGAAGGTTGACCTCATTTGTTGCCCCTCTTGAACATCTAGAATTGGTCCTTTACTTCCCTCGTGCAGCAGCTCTGGTCCACGCCAGGCCCCGCGTGCGGGCTGTTCTCCAGCACAGTCCCGATGGCTCTGCCCCGGCACCCCGGGCTGATGCCCGAGCTCGAGTTGCTGTCCTCTCCTCGCTGCTCCCCTTACTCCCAGTGCTAATGTCCCTCTTTCCATTTACACACAATGGTTAGTGTATCGGGCTGCTCGGGCTGTCCCAACAAAATGCCACACACTCGGAAGCTTAGACAACAGAGAGTTGTCTTCACACAGTTCTGAAGTCCAAGGTCAGACGCCACCAAGGCTGGTTTCAGGTAACAGCTCTCTCCCTGGCTTGCGGATGGCTTCCTTCGCACTGTGTCCACAGTGTGGAGACAGATCTCTGGTGTTTGTTTCACTTTTTGTAAGGACGACAGTCCTATTAAATCAGGTGCCCACCCTCAGGACCTCATTTCCTGTTAATATCTTCCAAATATAGTTACCTTGAGGGTTAGAGCTTCCATATATGAATTTGAGGGGGATTCCACTTAGTCTGTTACAGTTAGGTGGGTTTTTACAAAGTTAACATCAAATGACTGTTCTTTTTTCCTGTTTAAAATTCCCCAATGGCTTTCCTTCCCTCTGAAAATGAAACCTAAACTGCTTACCTTGACTTACAAAGCTGGGTGTGATCAGGGCTGCCCATCGCTCCCCAGGGCCACGGGGCACAGCCCCTGGGGTCCCGGCCCCAGGAGAGAACCGTTCAGGAGCAGGCCCTCAGCCGCACTACTTTCAGTAAGTCGTGACAGACAAGGGTGGGCAGTCGTGAGGAGGTGAAACACAGAGTTAATAAAGCTGTTGTAATAATCATCACCTGCATGTCTTTTCCCATACAAACAACTGGAAACCGACTTCTGCCAGTGCAGGCAAGCTACTCTGTTTCATTACTTGAGGCAGATGGACCCGCCTCACCCAAAGTTTGCTTCGGATGTCTAAACTCAAAGGCCATACATGAGCTCCAAGAGGTCATGAAAAGGTTTATTAGTTCCTTGAGGTCCTTGGGGAGAGCAGAGCAGGCCTCCAAGCCGGGCTGAAAAGTCTTGAGAGAGCAAGGAGAGAGACTGGAGTGGGTTCTTTTGTGCCGAGGGGTGGCGCTGGGGTGGCTAGGACAGGAGCTTGTCTGGACTAACTCTCCTGCCAGGATCAAAGGAGGGGGCATCAGCTCTTCTTATCAGCTCGTCCAGAGGTGGGCACAATGAGAACAGGGAGGGGTGAGGCTTAGAAGTTCTCAGCCATCAAAAATGTCAAAAAATGAAGTCAGACTTCTTGTTATACTCCCCGAGCTTCTTGTTCTTCAAGAAATCTTGACTCTTCAGCTCTTTGCTCTTCCATACAATTTGAAGGATCAGCATGGCAAGTCCCATAAGACCTATTACGGTTTTTTTCCCCGAATTATACTGACTCTGTGTGAATTAGGAGAATTTCTGACGTCTTTAGATATTGAGTCTTTCCATTTAAGGACACTGAGTATCTAAATTTTTAAAAATTTTTAATAAAAATAATTTTCCACAATCTTTGTGTAATATTTAATCATAGGTATGTTATACTTTTGGTTACTTGGATACAATTCTGTTATATGAAATTACACTTCTAACTGAATCTGACTTTAGAACATTGATCTAGTACTCTGTGACCTTGTTAAATTCTCCCGTTTTATAAAGAATCACAGGATCTGTGCATTAGGATAGTTTTGTTTCCCCCCATCCAGCAATTGCAGGGCCGATTTCTGCTCCTGGTCTTGCTGCACTGGCCCTGCCTGCCAGGGCTCCGCTGACCAGAGTGAGGCCAGAGGCTGGCCTGGCCTGGTTTGTGATCCTAACGGGAAGGCATTCCACCATTACCAGGGACGTTTGCTTTAAGCGTTTGTGAATGCCTCTGATCAGGTTAAGTATTCCTAGTTTGCTAAGAATATTTTCCCAGAATAAGTGTGAAGTTGTCAAAACTGCCTTTTTTGCCTGTTAGTATGCTTTGTGCTTTTCTATTGAAAGCCAGATGTGATGTGCTGGAACTCTGATAAACAGGCTTTTAATGATGTCGTTGTAAAGCGTAGGGGGAGAGGAGGTGTTCTATAGTCCTATGATTAGGTCTCAGTGTATGATTAGTAAGTCATGGTCCTGGGCTGTGAACTTTCAGGTGGTTCTCAGACTTTCCCAAAGCCCCTCAGGTGGGACAGGATGCCTAGAGAAGGCTAAAGCTGTTTTCCCATCCTACATAGAACCCTAGATGGGGCTGGTCTTGGATAGTTCCCTTGTCTCACATGGAAGGCTAGAGCCTGGTGGACTTGGGCGTTTCCCTTCCCCTGGGTTGGTCAAGCTTAAATAAAACTCCCAACAGGTTAACCTCTGATCAGCCAGTTTCTCTTCAGGGCAGGCCTTGCCGTGAAGAACAGAATGATCTGGTGTATTTCCATATGGTGACTTCCCTTCTCCCTGCCAGAAACAGGAGGGAATTTTCCCCTGATACTCACTGCGAGATCCTGGTACAGCTTCTGGAGGTTAACATCACAAAAGTGTGCGCACCCTCCCCGCAGAGTTTTTAACTCCCGGACTTGCCCGCATCGAGCCTCTAGCAATTCAGCAGTCACAGTTTAGGATTTTTCTACCCTGGTTCTAGTTCTCATGGATGTTTCTGCTCTGGTGAGGTGTAATTTTTTCTGTATTTGCCTGTCTTTCTCTGCAGTTTTGGGGGTAGTAGTTTGTATGTGAACTTACTTGTTTGACAGATCTAGAAAGAGTTGATTTTTCAGGTCATTCAGCTTTTTACTTGTTGTTAGATTGGGGTCATAACTTCCAAGCTCCTCTATGCCAGGCTGGAAAACAAAAGCTGTTTATGTACTTCAATGCTATTTTTGTATTTGCTTAAATTTTAGAATTATTCAAAGTTTATCCTAATGTAGTGACTCTCTTTTGTCCCTAATAATCATTCTCATTCTATTGTATTTTGTCTGATGTTAATATGTAACCTTGCCCTGGCTGGTGTGGCTTGGTGGGTTGAGCACCGGGCTGTGAACCAAAAGGTCACTTGCTCCATTCCCGGCCAGGGCACATGCCTGGTTCCCAGTAGGGGGAGTGCAAGAGGCAACCACACATTGATGTTTCCCTCCCTTCCCCTCTCTCTAAAAAATAAATAAAATCTTTAAAAAATATATGTAACCTCACAAATTTTTGAGTAGTATTTTACCAGTATATTATTATTCATTCCTTTATTTTCAATATTCACTATTTTTAACATTCTTGTGTCCCCCCCTTAGGCAGTTGTATTTTTTCCAGTCTTGTTATCTCTGCTTATTAACTGATGAGGTTAGTGTATAAATATTTATTGTGATTATTTTTATATTTGAACTTGTTTCTATTCTTTGTTTTTGTATTTCTTTTGCTCATCTGTGTTTTCCCCCTTTTTTAATGGAATATGTGTTCTTTATTTTTAAATTTAATTTCCTTTTATCCACCCCGGCATTTATGCACTGCCTCCGCCCTTTGAGTGGTGGCCGTTCCAGTTCTGCGGCACGTTTATCGGTGTCTAACTCTCCCGAACCACACAGAGCACTTCAACTTTGTTTGTTCTTCTCCAGCTTATATATTCTTGTTACTCACCATTCTAATTCTGATTTTCTTTAATCCTAAAAATGAAATCTTTCTATTTTATATAAATGGTATTATATAAAAACGTGTTTACTATTTTACTTGTTCTACATTTCTACTTGCATTTTAGAAATACTATAATTTTCCATCTTCCCTAGTGTAGCTGTCTTGGTAGATTCTACCAGTTTTTGATTATCTGACAGTATCTCTATTTTATCTTAATTCGGGAAGGATCATTTTGCTTAATTCTTGAAGATTTTGGTTATATTCTCTTAGCATTTTGAAGAGATTCCATAGTATGCCAGCATCTGGTGTTGCTATTGAAAATTCGTTGTTAGTTATATTGGCAGTTCTTTCTGAGTGAGCTATTTTCCCTCTCGCTTCTCTCCCTGTTTGTTTCAGCTGTTCTGTAGTCTATTATAGTGTGTTTATGCTTGGATTTTTCTTAAACTTGCCCTCCTTGGAATATATTGTTTTTCTTGAATGTGGATTCATGTGGTTTTATCAGTTCTGGAAAATTCTCAGCAAGTTCTAGTCAAATACTGTCTCCTTGGTATCCTTGAATGCCCTTACCCCCTGTGAGATTGATTAAAGAATGGATATTCTTGTTTCTATCCTCACATCTCTTAATTTCTGTGGTAGAATTAGCGATTTGTTCACATTTCCCAGTTTCCCTTGCTGTTAAGCTGGGCCTGAGTTCTGGCCAGTGGATTTTAGGTGGAAGTAATGTGAGGCATTCCTGTGCACAAACTTCTCCACATAAAAACATAAACGAATGTTGGCAAATTGAATTCAGTAATAAATAAAAAGTGCAACACATTGTGACAGAGTGGTATTACACCGGACATGCAAAGTTAGTTTTATATTTTAAAATCAGCGTAAAGAAGAAAAAAAGTATGATTCTATCAATATATACATCATACTTAACACTAAGTTATTGAAAGTTTTCCACCCAATTACAGAGAATGGGTACTGTTAACACTTCCATAAAACATTACACTGAAAGTCCTGTCTAGCGTAATTAGGCAAGAAAATAGAAACTTGAAAACACCGGGGAGAAACTAGTTAAACAGAATCCTGTGGAGCTGCCCAAATTTGAGAGAATTTTTATTAAGAACACTCTGATTCGGCTAGTTAAACCACACAGTGGTCGGAGGCTTACAGAATAAGCAAGGACATTATAAATTGAAGCCACAATAACCGGCTGCATTTCTGTACGCTAACAGCAAACCATCTGAAAAGGAAATTAAAAAACAATTCTAGCCCTGGCTGGTGTGACTCAATTGGAGCATCATCCCTCAAATGAAAGGTCGCATGTTTGATTCCCAGTCAGGGTACATGCCTAGGTTTGTCCCTGGTTGGGGTGCATACAAGAGGCAACCGATGAGATGTTTCTCTCTTTCTCTCTTTCTCCCTGCCTTCCCCTCTCTCTATAATCAATAAGCATGTTCTTGGGTTAGGATAAAAAAAAATTCCACTTATAATAGCATCAATAAATAAAATACATAGGCCCTGGCTGGTGTGGCTC
This sequence comes from Micronycteris hirsuta, assembly GCA_004026765.1. Lineage (NCBI taxonomy): Eukaryota > Metazoa > Chordata > Mammalia > Chiroptera > Phyllostomidae > Micronycteris > Micronycteris hirsuta. The sequence continues at coordinate 24,317 of PVJI01009041.1, forward strand.
AGTTGGTTGAGCGGCCCCTATGTAGACCGAAAGGTCGCAGGTTCCATTCCCAGTCAGGGCACAGGCCTGGGGTGTGGGTTCAGGACATTTCTCTCTCACACTGATGTTTCTCTACCTCTCTCTCTCTCCCTCCCTTCCCCTTTCTCTAAAATCAATAAGTGTGTCCTCAAGTGAATATTTTTAAAATAATAGTAATAAATAAAGTAAAATATCAATACAATACAATACCTAGGAAGAAAACCTAACCGAGGAGGTGAGAGACATACTCTCTGAAAACTATAAAACATTGCTGAAAGAAATTAATGATATGGGTAAATGGAATAGCATTCCATGTTCATGGGCTGGAGGAAGGTATTGTTAAGATATCAATAATACCCAAAGCAATCCACCGCTTCTTTGCAATTCCTAGAAAAATCCTAATAATGTTTTATAAAATCCACCCTAAACTTCACAGAGAATTTTAAGTGACTCTGAATAGCCAAAACATCTTGAAAAAGAACAAAGTTGGAGGACTCACACTCCCTGACTTCAAAACTGGTTGCAAAACTACAGTAATCAAAACAGTGACATAAAGATACATATACAGCAATGGAATAGAATAAAGGCCTTCTCCATTTCAGGATTATTTAAAAAAACTTATCTTGTTTATTCTAATACTTTAAAAAGTGTTATTTCTTTTATTTAAATCCTTGATGTATCTAGAACTTATCCTGGTATGACGTATGAAATTCATAGCCATATTTTTTCTGGATGGCTATCCAGTTGCATCAACGCTGTTGTGTAAATCATACATCTTTCTGTCATGGATTTTAAATTCTATCTTTATTATATAAGTTTCAATTTGTACTGGGGTCTATTTCTGCTTTTCTATATTCTTCCATTGTTTTGTCAATTGATATGCCAATACTATACTGTTTAAATATTATAGCTTTATAATTTAATATATGACAGGGCTTATTTTTCTCTCATTGCTCCTATTTTTCAGAATCTTCTAATTTTGTTTATTTACTTTTTAATGTGAACTTTAGAATCAGTTTGCCAAGTTTCATCAAAACCTGATGGGGCGTTTTAAACTGGGGTTGTGTTAAATGAGTAGAGTAATTCTGGAAGAGTCAGCGACAGCATGAGGTTGGGTCGGCGTACCTCAGACCGCGGTATCCTTCCATTTCTTTAAACTCTCTTCTCTCAGCAGTGTGTTTAAAGTGTTCATCGTATGAATCGTGCTTGTTTTCTGTGAAGTGCTTTCCGGGTGCTGTGCCCCTTTTACTGCTGCTGTGGAAGTGGGTGCTTTCCTTCCTTTATGTCCGACCGACCGTTCTTAGGGCTCCCATTGTGACCGCTGGGTGAGCGACACCAAGAGAAGCGACACTGCGGAGCGCTGGCAACGGGCAGAGACGGAACGTGACCCGGGTTTTCTGATGGGCCCTTGCCCCAGCTACTGGATAGGCACTATCCGCTCTTGGACATGTACTTGGATAGCGAAGTGTATTATTACTATCGCATGTTCGTTTCTTTTTGGTTAAAGCTTAAAGGAATCTCAAGACATAATCTCACCTGCTCTCGTTTTACTGATGAGGGGAATGACGCAGACTACCAAGGTGCTAACCTTAAAATTTACAGGAAAAAGGAATAAAAACTACGTTCCACGAGATTCTGTCATCCTGCTTGACCAAGTCCTTTTCCATGAAGCAGCTTGAGAACCTGAGGGGGCCTTTGTCTTCTGGGGCTGGAAACAATGGCTTGCAGCTCTGATTTGGGGTGTGTATTGATAATGCGATTTTAATCACCCCCTGCTGAATTTTTTCATAGAACCGAAATTACAAGGGCTGTTTCTATGTCCTAAGCTTGTTTAAAATGCAGTTTTGCTTTGCTACCATTGAATGTACAAGAGGAAGTGTTTAATTAAATTAAATTATTATTATTTTTTTAAAGATTTTATTTATTTATTTTCAGAGAGAGGAGAAGGGAGGGAGAAAGAGCAATGTATGGTTGCCTCTCACATGGTCTCACTGGGGACCTGGCCCGCAACCCAGGCATGTGCCCTGACTGGGAATCGAACCGGGACCCTCTGGTTCCCAGCCCGCGCTCAATCCACTGAGCTACACCAGCCGGGCTAATTAAATTATTTTTAATAAAATAAGCACTATTAATGTTTTGATATGTAGACAAAGTAATCCTATTGTATCAATCAGTTTTATAGACTCTGGGAAAAGGAATTTTTAGCAAGTACGAAACTTTTAAAGCATTCCTTTCTTTAATTTTGTAATTCTTTACTGTGGAATAGCTCAGAATGTCACTTCTGTTTTAAATAACAGAATTTAATAACTGAGCAAGGAAATGTAATTTGGATGATAAAATTATTGATTTAATAAAAATTTCTTAAATAGTGAAAAAAAGCTTATACATATAATACATGCTCACGTTAAAAAATCAAACATTATGAAACCGAATGAACTACAAAGTGAAACTCAGGGGGAGTTTTTAATTTAGATTGTTTGGCATCAGCACATTTCATTTCACTTTGCAATAACTAACCTGCACTTGGTCGACCAGGGTCTTGGCTTCTTTTAAGGAAGCCACGAGTGAAAGGTAGGCAGTTAATACTGTCACAGACCTGCAGAGGGAGCTCGATGGACCTTTTTTCTCCAATGTGTCTGTTCCTTGGTTAATGTAGATTTTAGAGCTGTGTATCCACCCCAGTGTCTTATGAACTGTATGTTTTTAGAGAGTCAAGGTGGTTTTTCCGTTCCCTACTGCTTCCCCATGGAATAGATTACCATCCTGAAAGTGGGGGTCCGTGCATACAGGGTTTCATTCAAATGTACTCTGCAGGGCTTTTGAAAGGCTTTGGAAGATCTCCCTTCTAGCGATAGACCACAAGAAGTTTTCTGGCTTCTTGAGAACTCAGCATCCTTGGAGTCTCTAGAGAGAGCCGTTGTCATTTCCACATGCTCTGCCGTCCTCTATTTAAATTGTCTTTTCTTAAAACTTAAAAATGTAATACATGCTCATTGTAGACAATTTTGAAAATTGAAAGCACATTAAAGAAGAAAAAATGTTAAGCATAATCTCCAATCCCATGCTAACCACTGTTAATGCATTTCCTTCTGGTCTCTATGTGCAGAGCACTGCTGCCCAAAATGTTTTGGGCTCTGAAATTTTCTTTCTTTTTTTAAATTGAGGTACCACCGATATGTCAGTTTTTAGGTGTACACTGTAAGGATTTAATATTTGTATATATGGCAAAATGATCATCACAATAAGTCTAGTTAATATTCAACAATGTACATGATTAAAATTTTTTTCTTATGATGAGAACTTTTAAGAAGTACTCTCTTAGCAACTTTTAAACATGCAGTTTGGTATTATTAACTACAGTCACCATGCTGCCCATTACCCCTCAGGACCGACTTGCTTTATAATTGGAAGTTTGTACCTTTTGACCCCCTCTATTCATTTTGTCAGCTCACCCCCATCTCTGCCTCTGGCAATCACCAATTTATTCTGGGTATCTATAAGCTTGTGAGTGTGTTGTGTGTGTGTTTTGTTGTTGTTTTTAGATTCCATGTATAAGTGAGATCATATGGAATTTGTTTTTCTCTGTTTGATTTATTTCACTTAGCACATTGCCATCAAGGCCTATGCATGTTGTCGAGAATGGCAATATCTCATTCTTTTTTATAGCTGAATAATATTCCACTGTGTATACACACACCACGCTTTTCCTATCCATTCACCTGTCTATGAACATTAAGGTTGTTTCCATGTCTTGGCTACTGTAAATGTTTTGTGGTAAACAGGGGGATGCATATATTTTTTCAAATTAGTATTTTTGTTTTCTTCAGATAAATTCCTGAAAGTAGACTAGCTGGGTTATATGGTAATTTTATTTTTAATTTCTTCAGGAACCTCCATACTGCCTTCCCCAGTGGCTATACCAATCTGCAATCCCACCAACAGTGCCCAGGTGTTCCCCTTTGTCCACATCCTCACCAACACTTGTTATTTCTTGTCTCTTTGATAATTAGGTGCTACAACTTCCAGTTGAAAAATAATGAGCATTTTTTCCAGTGAAATCCACATCAGGACCACTTCCTTAGCTGGAGAGGGCCGGGCAGGAATGGCCTGGCATCCACAGAAGGCTTATTGAACTCCAGAAATTGAACTCCAGATAGAGAAAGAATGCAAACCTTCCTCAGTCCCCTGAATTCAGCTGATAACCTGAAGGGGAATAGCTTACTCTAGAGCTGCCTGGGGCCCAGTTTCCCAGCACATGGTCAGAAATTAAAAAGGCTAGTTCATGGTCTTTTTACTGTCCATGTAATGGCAAAGTTTGGGTCACAACTTGAGATGCCAGGTGACATGACAAGACATGTTTAACTATTGATGAAACAAATGTGTTATTGGCTACTTCAGCCCACCTATTCCATATACTTGGAGGAAGTGAAGAGGGTGCAAACCGAAGCACTGGCACTTGCTAATGCCTATGGGAAGAAAATACAAAATTTTAAAAACTCATCGCTTACACTTCTCTCACAGAGGAGGCATTTCTTTGCTGCAAGGAAACTAGAAGACATAGAAAAGAATTGAGCAGCAGGGCCCTCTGGTGAGAACTGAGATGCATACCAAAGCCTTCGATTCCATTACATGACATGTATGAGGTTTGTCTTACAGCTTTGAATGAATGGGCCCTTCACCCCAGCACAGCAGGATGGCTGAGCCTGACTGCCAGGGGCCTGTTTGTCCCTTATGTGAGGGAGAAAAGGAGACAGAGGCATGCAGGAAACAGGAATGACCATGCTCCTTCATTCCTTGGTCCAGTTAAATGCCATAGGGGACTCGACTTTATGGGGCACACTCCCTGGTTTCAGTGTGTGCTGTGTAAGAAAAATCTTTCTTTTTCTTTACTTAAAATTATTTCACATAAGTCTTTACTAACCATAGGAAACCACCCCGAGAAACAGGAAGGCAATAATCTATTCAGACCTTATATTAATTTAGTTTAGATCAGGGCTGGGGTTCCAAGGAAGTCAAGTTTATGATGACTTAAATGCTTTCTAAATTAAATGAAATTAATTAATTACATTAAAAACCAAGTATAGAATACAGACCAAGGAAAATATTATTTAAACATTTTTATTTGTACTTTCTCAGATTGACTTCTTGTCGATTAAATGTTTCCCTGCTAGATTAAACAAAGTCTCCTTAGCATCTCCAAAATTGAGTATAGAATTTGTAAAAGATAAAAAACTAAACCCCGTTTTTCTGAGCAGCATTTTACTGTAAGGAGAAACACAGCTCTTGTAACGAGTTCTGGACGCTGTCGATTTACATACTGCTTTTGTAGTGCCAGCTGATGGTCGCTGGCACCAATTCACCTCCCACAGGAATCCCCAATCCGGGGTGCAGTAAAGGAGGAAACTTCATTTAGTGCAGAACCCCAACTGTGCTGCGCCACAACTGTGGAAACGGCTGTGCTGGGTGTGAGGCAGCCCCGGAACAGGCCCCTCCCACCCTGCACAGCTCTGCTCTGCTCCTGCTGGCCTGCCTCGCTCTGCTCTGGTGTTTGAGCTCACGCAGGGAAACCATGTCTTCAGTTTTCACGGGAAAGTGCGCTCCCAGAGCCAGCAGGAAGCTGGCTTATATAGGTAGAAGTCCCTGCCCCTGGTCCCTGATTGGTCTGTCCTCAGGCAAACAAGGACTCCAATCCGCACAGTTCCATTAGTCCAAAAGGCACTGTCTTGACTGGTCAGAATAGAGCTGCTCTGGTTGGTTGGAGCTCCGATTGGATGGGAAAGCCTTAGTCCTACTGGCTGAAATAGGATTCCAGGAACTCCTTTGTCAGGACTGGCTCAGAGGGCAGAAACACTGAGCAGGCAGGCAGTGTAGCCCACAGGGAGGTAGCTCAGTGCAGACTTCTCCCTGAAGTGCAGTTTGCAGGAGAGGCTACGCGTAGAAATGGCTGTTGGGCTCTGTTTTTTGTTGTTGTCTGTTTGTTCGTTTGTTTTTATTGGAGCCCGGTTAGCCACCAGAGCCCTTCTAGCATCTTCTTTCTCAGGGTCCACAGTAGGAAGTGCTAGAAGGACCTAGATGAGCCAAGGGAGGAAATAAAATGTGATGGCTCTAAAGAATCTGTCCAGGTTTGCATCCAAAAAGGCTGACAGTGTTTCCTGAGGGTAAGATTGAGCCTGGGAGGGCTGCCGGCCCCATCGGACTGCTGGTTTAGACTTGGGCCAGTCGGAGGTGAAAAATGTGCTTTCAGCAGCAAGCGTTTTCTAAACTTTCATTAATGCAAGACTTTTCTGCCCAGATGAGGCTAACAGCTCGCTGCTTAGGTGAGCAGTGCCTCTTGTTGTGGCTTTTGTTTCATTTGGTGATGGCCATGGATGCTGTAAAGCATGGCTGAAAACTGAGGAACTCAAGAATCTAAATGAGTCGCAATCAAATACTTACTTGGAAATTTGTCACTGTGCATGTCACTGTGTTATGGGCTTACCCCTAAATCAGGAAAGTCTTATTTTCAGAGGTAGTACTTTTATGATCTTGCCTGAGAAGATTATGGTTTATGTCAAAGGCAACTTTATTGTTGTGATCTGTGTTCTTTAAAAAGAAAAGTACTGGAAGAGTGTGTTGAAAGAGGCTGATTTAGTTTACTGTCCTTGAATTCAGGGTTGCTTGACCTGAAAAATGGTGTGTGTCACATGGTAGGCGCTCAGTAAACATTTGTTGAATGAATTTAATGAATTGCCATTGTCTCCCACTACGGACTGTATACCTGGGCCCATTTCCTCAGATGACATAGGAAATACCTATGTGACTCCCCCAGTAATTCAGCATCTTCTTGGATTGGACCAAGAGAACAAAGGCCAGGCAGCTGACCCAGGACTGTTGAGAGCTGCCAAGAGGCGCAGCTGGAGATGCTGGGGGTTGATGGGAAAGAACCTGGTGAACTGGGGTGGTGGGGAAATGTGGGACCAGGAAATCTCAGGAACAAAGAAGCTTCCTGCTGGGCAGGCAGGTGTCTTTTTCCCTTTAACTCCTACTCTCTCCCCCATCCACCCCCCCAACCCCCGCCACATCAATTTCTTTATCTTTGAAATTAGAAGTTTTTTGTTTCAAACTGCATGATTAATATACTTTTATGCTCTTTGTAGAGATAATCAAAAGTAATTTTAAAAAGTTTCCCATAATCCTGGTGTCCAGAGCAGAGATGGTTAATGTTTCAGTGATGATGCGTCATTCTTGTTCTGGCCTGTGTAAAATATGACTTTCATACTAGCATGCATAATGTGTGTTTGCTGTGTTAGGATTTACAAACATGTTGTTTCATGTATTTAGTGTCATAAAAACACAGTATTCCCTAGAGCATGTTTCGTAGGCTGCGTAATCTAACGAACACATGTGCCACGGTGATTCTGGAGACCCCACCCAGGTGCCTGGGAAGGGGACAAGGTTCCGCCTCCTCGAGGGGGAAAGGCGAGGTCCTGGAAGAGTCTGTGAGATGGGAAAACCCTGCTGTGGACATTCGTGGAAAATCCGTCCCAGTCAGTGCTCACTGCTTGGATTGGCTCTCATACCGGCTTCATAATCTTACCCGTTTTCCAGTTTCCTTCTGTCTTCTGCAAAAATTTAATCCCTGGAACGATTTAAGATTAAACAGAGGTGATGGAAATAAAACAGCCTGGCTCCAACTGGGGAGGGAACTCGAGGGCGTTACTTACATACATGCCATGTTGGTTATTCCCAAATTCTCAGAACCACCTGTCTGCCCATGGCCTTTGGCTCTCAGCTGTGATGAGTGTCCCAAAAAAGCATTTGACGTGGGAAAGCACAAACCACTAAAAACAGTACCTTCAAAAAAAGAAAAAAAAAACCAAAAAACGGAGAAGGGACTTATTCCACCAGATCACTGAGTGACCAGGCAAAATACTAAATTCTGTGTGCCTTAGTTTTCTTACCTATAGAACAAGAATGAGTCTAATATCTATCTTATATAGTTATAATGGAGATTAAAGTGTGTTAATAATTAAAGCATTTAGAACGATACCTGGTAGGTAATAAACTTTTAACAAATATTATCTTTAATTACTATTATTGATATTACCATCAGTAGTAGCAGCAGTAGTAATTTCACAACTCTCTTAATTGTTTGGTATTTAGATCTCAGGTTCCTGATATTATACCTGGGATAAATTTTTGCACACATGACTGATTATTTCCTCAAAGTGTAATTGCTAGATGTGTATATGTTGAGGCTTTGATACATATCAAAGTATGGTCTGTTGCAGACCGTATTCTAGAAAATTTGCTCCAATTCACTTTACAGTCAATGTTTAAAAAAAAATGTCAGTTTGCCCGCTCCCTCCCTTCACACCACCGACTGTCATTTTAAGATCCATACGTGACTTCATTGTTTCTTTAATCACTATGAGGCTGAGAATTTGTTCCACATGTTTATAGTCAATTGTATTAAATCTTTTGTGGGTTGCATCCTTTTTTATGAGTTAAATTAAATCTAACATAAGTTTAATCCATTTATATTATATAATACTTATATTTTAATACATATTTTATATATCTTATATTATGATTTTAACATTTTATTTCTACCATATCATTTTGCATTTTTGTTTATAGTGTATATGCCTATTATATGGAAATATCTTTTTTAAAGATTTTATTTATTTATTTTTAGAGAGAGAGGAAGAGAAGGAGAAAGAGAGGGAGGGAAACATCAATGTGTGGTTGCCTCTCACCCGCCCCCTACTGGGGAACTGGCCTGCAACCCAGACGTGTGCCCTGACTGGGAATCATTCCAACGGCACTTTGGTTCGCAGGCCGGCACTCAATTCACTGAGCTACACCAGCCAGGGCTCTTTTCTTCTTATATTCTCCTTTTCTGCTTCATGCTTGAATGATTGAGTTTTCTTAATTCTCCTTCCTTATTTTGGTGTTGTTGCTTTGGATCTTATATATTCTATTTCTATTCTTTTCATGGTCACCTTTTAATTTTTAACTTGTACCTGAATTCAGGAAGTCTGTCCTGAGTCATTCTTTCTGCCTTCCTCTCACACAACACAGAACTTGGGGTACTTTACTTTCCGTCCCTCCTCGCTCTCCTCGATCAAGCACATCGTGTTGCCCAGTGCTGTCTTTCGGGTTTGTGTCGCTGCTGCTGTAGTGCATCTGTGCAGTCTAAAGGGTGTTCTCGCTGGTTGCTTTTACGTTTTCCTCTGCCTTCTGATGTACAGTCTTACTGTGATGAGTTCAGGTGTGGACATGTTTTATTTATTCTGATCAATTCTGAAAATGTTTAGTCATTCTTTTTATGAATACTGGTTCTCCTCAATCTCTTGATTGTCTTTTTCTGTAACTTCTACTAGACATATCTGGAAGTTTTCATTGAATTTGAGTATCCCTTAACTTCTCTTTAATATTTCCCATCTCTTCATCTGCGTAGTGCATGTCATGTAATTTCCTGACATTTGCTTTCCGGTTTACTGATTCTCTGATCAGCTTTGGCTTATCAGAAGAAACCTACCCACTGAGTTTTTAATTTCAGTTGCTAGGCTTTTAATTCTAAATTTTTGTGTTTATTTTTCATTTTTGCCTGGTTTCCTTTTTGATATGTTTATTTTTTCTTATGATTTGATTTTCTCTTTAGAATAAATCGTGTCAAATATTCTTATTTTATAATCTATGAAGTTATCCAATGATCTGAAATTCTTGATTTCTAACACTGTTGTGTATTAAATCTGTTGGCCCTTAATCACAGTGGATTATTTCCACAGGCATTTGAAGAGTTTTGACTGTGAGCTCATCTCCTGTGAAAACGTTGTGCAGCCTGAGTTCAGTGTCCTGGGGAGTTTTATTGGCTGGAACAATTTTTATATTTTCTTCTTAAACTGGGTTTTCCTGAAACACGTTGTTAGTGTGAAATTGAACCCAAAATATGCATGAAGTACAGTTGTAAATTCCCAGGAAGGATTATTATTTTTGACTCCCAGTGCAGTAAGTGACACACAAACTTTCTAGTCATGTTTCTGTGGTTTTATGGGATATTTATCTGGTCTAATGTTTTATCGAGGGTGTTATTCTTTAAGGGCCCCCACTTGCTGTATGAGTCTTGGTCCTCCTTACTCACAAGGGACTAAAACTCTGCCTCCTTTCGTGGCAGGATTGTTGACATTCAAGCCTCAGGATTTTGGGGGCTGACAGCCCTACCTCCGGGCATTCACATTATCAGGTCACATGCTCACCGTTCTGGTTTTTAGCTTACTCTTTATTTCTGACTTCTGGGACTCCTTCACTTTCTTTCAAGCTACACTTAAACTCATACTTGCCCTACTTTATTTGCATTACCAAATATTTGTAATGGTTTTGTTTCTAAACCATTTCACTAAAAATGCCCCCTGCGGCACCACCCCCAACCCCCTTTATGGTCAATTGCAGCTGCTGTAATTTTTCCTGTATGGTGTGACTGGAGTATGGAGAACCACCTGAATTCAGATGCAGTCTTCCTGAATCCTCAGGATGAAGGGAGGGCTTCCATGTCACAAGAGAGCGTGGTGATGTGTTTTGGAATGTGCAACATGGTGGCCTGAGGGAAGGTCACAAGGTGCAGCTCAGGATGTGCCGTCAGCGAGACTTGATGTCTCACTGAGAGGAAGGAAAGAAGCAATGGCAGACTTGTCCAAGCTTTGAAATGTGTGCCGTCCTTCTGGAAACCAGGGTCTGGTGAGGAAACTGTGCACATCCAAGGTGTCCTCAGTCTCGGACGGGGGGCTTCCATAATCTGCCTGGTAGAGGGTGGAGAGGTGCAGATACAGGATACTTACTTACCTTCTAGTCAGGGCTGCTAGGAAAACAGTTTATGCCAGTTTTGACTCTGAATCTGAATACAGCGTGTCTCACTTCAGAAGATCTGTCATAGATGTCATGCTGGTGACATTTTGCAAGTAATTATCATTCCAACTTTCAGAACTGCAAACTATATTTGTGCTAGCCTAACCAATGAAGTCAGTCAGGAAGGCAAATGTTGTATAAAAAAAGATCATATGTGAAGGATCGTTGCGTTATTTCAAGCTGTTCTGAATGCCTCATTGGTACTTCCTGTGCTCCAGAGAAATGCTTGTTACTAATTAATTTTTTAAAAGTTAAAGTGGAGCCCTGACCAGTGTCAGTGTGGCTCAGTGGGCTGGGCATCATCCCACAAACCAAAGGGTTACTGGTTGGATTCCCATCAGGGCACATGCCTGGGTTGCGGGCCAGGTCCCCTGTTGGGGGCGGGTGAGAGGCAACTAATCAATGTTTCTCTCATGCATTGATGTTTCTCTCCCTCTCTTTCTCTGTCTCTTCCCCTCTCTCTACAAATAATTAAATAACATCTTTTAAAATGTTAAAATGAAGTACAATTTTAGAAGTGAAGAGATAGTTTTAGAAAGAAAATTTAGGTCTCATAGTGACAAGCATTCTTATTAATTGCATTACAGAGGGCCTGGAATTAACTGAATCAGATCAAACTTTTGGAAAAATTGATGTTCAGAAAAAGAACCAGCAAACTTCCCCACAATTGACTGAGTTGGGGCAGAGTCTCTCTAACATCACTAGAATATTGAAGAGGACCCGGAACTGTGCTGGGGCCCCAGGTAGCCACTATGTTGTTTAATGCATCAGAAATTAACGGGCATGGCTTTGTGGGGTTTCCTGGCCTCAGGTGATGTGGCAAAAAGCGCTGGTCTATAAAATCTGTGTTTGCATTTTCTTCCTGAACATATAGCAAGACTTGCTTTCCCAGACTTCCTTGCAATTCAGAATGATCATTTGACAGGGTAACAATGAATGGAATGTGAACAGGAAGTATGTGTGAGTCACTTCCAGGCCTGACCTATAAAAACTTCCCATTCATTCTCTGACATGCTCTTTTCCTCTTCTGGGTGATGGGGGTGGCTACCCTCAGGTGACCTTGGAGGCCACATGTTCAAGATCGCAGAGCCATCATCAGCCTGTGTTCTTATTTGACTGTGTGGAGGAGAGCTGCCTCCTTGAACCTACAAGGACTGTTACATTTTTATTGTGTTGAGCCATTGCCTGTTTGTGTGTTTTGCTATGACAGCCTGGCCCACCTGAACTAACGCTGACTATGACAAGGACACTCAGGGTACTAGCCACCCTTGAGACCCTCATGTGTGTGCTTCCAGATACAATGTGTTTACCTGGTGTGACTTACAAAAGGTGCTCGCAGAGTCTCTGACCACAGTCTTCTGGAGAGAGGTCCTCTGCAGTCCCCTGTCACTCAGAGCCTGGGATCTGTGTTTGCTGTCTCTGTGTCACACATGGCAGCCAGACTTTTGACCAGCAGGTGCTCTAAACGCACGTAGAGTTTTGGAGACCTGGTCATTCAGTCCCCCGGTCTTATCAAACTGGGCTCTGTGTTCTCCTGACACACCTTCCTGGAGCACTGGGCTTTATTTGAAGATTTGGAGGAAAAAACATTATTTTCATATTAAAATAAACATTAATGGGCAGAATGCAAAATTGGATGAATTTCAAAGGCCAAGCCTAAGACTTCAAAGAGATTTCGAGTTTACATTTGCAGTTCTGGATCAAGTGCGCAGAGCTCCCCTGGGGGACTTGTCCACTGTGCTGTATTTATTGTTATTCTAAGGTTTTTAGTTTTTAGTTCAATGGCCAAATATTTTCTTCCAATACAGTGAAGACACCTAATTCAAGGATTGTCAGATTTGTTATTGGCCTTCCTTCTCTTTCCACTTCCCCCCACGTCCCCCCACCTGCCTCAAAAAAAAGTAGGAGAGAGATCGGTTTACTAGCCAAGCATGTAAACTATGAAATAGGTTTTAAATGTGTCTCCCAGACAAACACTGGTAAGGCCAGGTTCTCTTTTGGCCTGTGGTCTCAGAGGCCTCCTCCTGTCTGCACGATGCCCTCCTAGCTCCCTTTCCCGGCCCCCGCTTGTCAGGAATGCGGGAGGATCATCAGGCCAGGTTCCACTGCGTTCTTCACCCTCAACGCAGACAAGTCCTATGCGTGTGAGCTGGAGTCCATGTGGTCTGACCGCCTGGCACAGTGTGGCCGGCTTCTGCCCTGGGAGGTCTTGTGTTTAACGCCCGTGCTGCATGTTTCCCCCCCCAGAAGTGCATGTCCTTCTCTGAGTGGCAGTGTATTTTTAGTTAGAGTCCTCTCAGGAAGGAAACAGCCTCTCGACCTGGCTGCAGCATGGCAAAGACCTTTCTACTTTCTGGGAGTGGACACTCCACTAGCTCATTGCGGGCTCACAGTCTGCAACCCTATTGTGCATTCAGTCTCGCTTTGCACCGTGACCGTCTTGAATCGCTAGACATGTGCTCACTTGACTCTAGTGAAGAAAAAGCTCCCAGGGTCACTTTCACTTCCAGGAGAGCCAGAATGGAGCAGTGCTGTCATTTCACCTTCTGAGGGGTCCAGAGCAAAGCTGGAGTCGTCAGGGCCTTGACTGGAGCTGACAGTCAAGGAGAGGCCCCTGTGGCCTGAATGGTGAGCCACGGCCAACATCGGAGGAGCAGAGACCAGTTCTCCAGGTGTCACTGCTGGGCGGGTTCTTCTGCAGGTATTCCTCATCTTTGGGTGAATGAGTATCTCCTGGGCCAGCTCTTCCAGGAGGCATGTGTGATGGAGGCATCAGGATCGCCCTGCAAGAACGCTTTGACCTGGGTCTGTGATTCCTGTAACCTTTTCCCAACTGCTTCCTGGAATGAGGCATCAAGAGATGCCCTATGTGGTACACCTTATCACATGTGAGCATGGCCTACCAATAAGAGCATGGCCATGGAGTCAGCAGCCCGGGTCCAGGATAGGCCTAGCATCTTCCTAACCATGTGCCTTATTTCCTCACGTGTAAAACTGGAACCACAAGACCCTTTTTGAGTTTTAAATAAAAAACTCTGAGCTAGTTCCTAGTAAGGCTAAATAAATGTTAGTTATCTAAATGGAAAATTATAGAGAGGTGGGAATGTGGAATTGCTATCACTTCCGAAGCAAAAAGGCACTAAGAAGAATGGAAGATTTGACAAAAACGAAGCCTTCTATAAAAACACATACTTTACGTGGTTATAAGAATAATGTATGTGAAAGCACTTTTTTTAAAGACAATTTCTGAGAGCAATTTTAAGCTCACAGCAAAATTAAGGACTTCTCCATAGAAGGCACACAGACTTTTCCATAACCCTTCTCCCCTCTCCCCAGCATGCATAGCCTTCCGCGTTATCAGTATCTCGCACCGGAGTGGCACCTTTGTTAGAATTATAGGACCTATATTGCTACAGCATTATCACACCAAGTCCATAACTTACATTAGGGTTCTCTCATAGTGTTGTACACTCTGTGAGTTTGGAAAATGTACAACATTATAGTATCAAAGTGTTTTCCTTTACATTGAATTTATTGGAGTGACACTGGTTAACAAAATTATACAGAGTGTTTTCACTGCCCTAAAAATCCTCTGCGTTTTGCCTGTTCATCCCTCCCTACTTTAACCCCTGGCAATCACTGATCATTTTACTGTCTCCATAGTTTTTCCTTTGACAGAGTGTCATATAGTTGGAATTACACAGTATGTAGCCTTTTCAGATTGGTTTCTTTCACTTAGTAACATGCATGTTAGTTTCCTCCTTGTTTTTTTCCACAACCTGATGGCTCATTTCTTCTTAGTACTAAATAATATTTCATTGTCTGGATGGACCATAGTTTATTCATCCAGTCATCTACTGAAGAACATCTTGGTTGCTTCCAAGTTTTGGCAGTTATGAATAAAGCTGCTACAAACATCCGTGTGTAGGTTTTTGTGTGGATACAAGATTACAACTTCTTTGGGTAAATACGGAGGAGCACCATTGCTGGGATATGTGGTAAGAGTGTTTAAAAGCATACCACTTCTTCCAGTGTGGCCGCACCATTTTGCATTCCCACCGGCAGTGAACGAGGGTCCGTGTCGCCCTGCATCCTCACTAGCATTCGGCGGTGTCCTTGTTCTGGACTTCTGCAATTCTGATAGGTTCGTAGTGGTGTCTCACTGTGGTTTTAATTTGCATTTCCCTGGTGACATGTGATGTGGGACATCTTTTCATGTACTTATTTACCATCTGTGTACCTACTTTGGTGAGGTGATCAACATTTGCAGAGCTTAAGACTTAATGTTGCATATTAACACTGCTGAATCAAAATATCTGACTGCCCCTACGGAGGTTGTAGAGAGTTGAAATAATTTGTTTCTTAAATGTTTTGTAGAATTCACCACCTGGGCCTGGTGCTTTCTGTTTTGGAAAGTTATTGATCATTGCTTCAATATCTTTAATAGATATAGTCCTAATCAGATTCTCTATTTCCTCTTGTATGAGTTTTGGCGGATTGTGACTTTCAAGCAATTGATCAATTTGATCTAGGTGATCAAATTTGTTTACGTAGAGTTGCTGAAAGCACTTTTTACAGCCTGTGCTCAATCCACTGAGCCACACCAGCCAGGGCGTTTGAAAGCACTTTTTAAATGGTGAAGAGCTACATAAACCCGAGGACATTTTATTATCATCATTGTTATGGCATCAGCCTGAGTCAGGTCTTTATTCTCTAAGAGAGTCATTCACTGGGCATTTATTGAGCACTTGTTCTGTGCCAAGCATTGTTTCGACACTGAGTGGTGACAGATTAAGATGTAGCATCTGCCTTCTGAGAGCTTGGAATCTAATGGAAGAGACAGACAATAAATAACAATTACACAGTGGTGAAAATTAAAAAATCACAGGTTGATAGCAGAGCTCCCTAGCAGAGTCAAGAGGCCTTCTCGGAAGTGATGATTTAATGAAATTAGGAGAATTACCTGGAAGTCAAAGTTAGGGATGGGACCTGGGGGTGGGCAGGTATTCCAGTTCCAGGTAGAGAGAACTGGGCGCAGGTTTGATGATGAGAGAGAGCAGATCACAGATGAGAACTTAAGGAGACCAGTGTTAGTAATGTCAGTACAGGAGGGGGAAACGGATCTAAAAGAAGGTGAAAGGATTGGAGCTTTATTAGAAGAGAAGAGCATACACATTTTCTTTGGAGAGGAAGATAATGTTTTAGGACAAACTTCCTGGGAATGCTCTGAGGGATCTGAGAAGTGAAAGGCACCAGCTCCGAAGCAAGTTCACTGAGGCTTCCTGGGGACCTCTGCGTGTTGCATCCCCTGGTCAGTGCAGTCCCCACAGTGTCTGCCACCCTGGCTGGGAACCAAGGCTTCTGAGGCAGAAGGAGAAGGCTCTCCATGCCTGCTTCCATCTGAGCTCAGGAATCTTGTATGGGACTGAAAGCACAGGCCACTGGCACTGTAGCCAAGGAAATGGCAGGCACTACAGTAGCACTTAAATGCTGTACTTAAAAAATTTTTACAGAGCTCTGGCCAGTGTGGCTCAGTTGGTTAGAGCATTGTCCTATAAACAAAAAGGTTGTGGGTTTGATTCCCCATCAGGGCACATGCCATGCCTAGGTTGTGGGGTTCAGTTCTGTCCCTGGTCAGGGTACATAAGAGAAGCAACCAGTTGATCAAAGTTTATACATCAGTGTTTCTCTCCCTCTCTCTCCCACCCTTCCACTCTCTCTAAAATCGATAAGCCTGTCTTTGGGTGAGAAAAAAAGAAGTATGCAGAGCTCCCACAATCTTTTGTGAATCCACGGATGCCAGAGAGAAAGACCTGCTCTTTGACATTTGTTCCCCAGTTCTCACTAGGAAACCAGGCAGGCAGTTGTCCAGTTGTTTTTAAAAAATTTTTTAAAAATTATGTTTCATTGTTTTGCTATTATAGTTACTCCAGTATTCTCCCCTTTGCCTCCCTCTACTAAGCCATCCCTCTCCCTCAGACAATCCCACACTGTTCTCCACGTCCATGGGTCACACATGTATGTTCTTTGGCTACTCTATTTCTTATGCTGTAGTTTACATCCCCAGGACTATTCTGTACCTACCAATTCATACTTCTTTTTCGCCAATGCCTCCGACCCCCATCCCATCTGGCAATCATCTAAACTTCTCCGTATCTATGATTCTGTTTCTGTCCTGCTTGTTTATTTTATTTTCTAGAATCAATTTTTGACAAATATGTATTTATTGCCATTTTATTGTTCAAATTTTTCATCATCATCTCCTTCTTAAGAAGATCCTTTAACGTTTCATATAATACTGGTTTTATGGTGATAAACTCCTTTAGCTTTTTTTTGTCTGGGAAGCTCTTTATCTGTCCTTCAACTCTAGATGATAGCTTTTCTGGTAGAGTAATCTTGGTTGAAGATCATTGCTTTTCATCACTTTGAATATTTCTTGCCATTCCCTTCTAGCCTGAAAAGTTTCTTTTAAAAAATCAGCCAACAGTCTTATGGGAGCTCCCTTGTAAGTAATTAACTGATTTTCTCTTGGTGCTTTTAAGATTCCCTCTTTGTCTTCAAACTTTGGCATTTTAATTGTGATACGTTTTGCTGTGGGCCTCTTTGGGTTTGTTTTGTTTGAGATTCTATGCACTTCCTGGACTTGTATGTCTATTTCCTTCATCAAGTTAGGGAAGTTTTATGTCATTATTTTTTCAAATAGGTTGCCAATTTCTTGCTCTCTATCTTCTTCTGGCACCTCCATAATGCAAATGTTGGTACACTTAAAGTTGTCCCAGAGGCTCCTTACACTATCCTCACTTTTTTGGATTCTTTTTTCTTCTTGTTGTTCTGATTGGTTGGTTTTTGCTTCCTTAGATTCCAAATCGCTGATTTGATTCTTGTCTTCATCCACTCTACTGTTGGTGCCCTGTAAATTGTTCTTTATTTCAATTAGTGTATCCTTCATGTCTCACTGGATTTTTTTTAATGCTCTTGAGGTCCTTACTAATTTCCTTGAGCATTGTTATAAACAGTCTTTTGAATTCTGCATCTAGTAGATTGCTTGTCTCCATTCTGTTTAGTTATTTTTCTGGAGTTTTGGTCTGTTCTTTCGCTTGGGCCATGTTTCTTCGTCTCTTCATTTTGGCAACCTCCCTGTGTTTGTTCCAATGTATTAGGTAGAGCTTCTATGTCTCCCTATCTTGATAGTGTGGCCTAATGTAGTAGATATTCTGTAAGGTCCAGTGGCACAGCCTCCCCTATCACTCAAGCTGGTACTCAAGGTACACACACTGTGTGGGCTGTGTACACCCTCCTCTTATAGCTGAGCTTTGATTACTGTTGGCATATCCAAGGTCAGTCACTGCTTGTGTTCCATCCAAGGTCCACAGCATAAGCTACTCTGCAGATGGATGCTACTTGTGCTGGGCTTGGAGGTGCTCAGGCAAGGCTAAGCTGTGAATCAAGGCTGGCTGCTGCTAGTGTCAGGCCTGGGAAAACTTAGTAAGAGGTGCAGGGCTTGCTGAATTCAGGTGCTGCTTATTTGAGAGAATTTAGAAAATCTGAAGCATAGGCCAAGACAAGCCATCCATGTGGAAAAGCCACAGGAAACAGCCAAGGCCCAAAAGTTAGGTGGGGCAGGGCCTCATGGAATCACCAGGGTAGAGCAAACAGTGTGAGCCAGGTTGATTAAGTCTCAGATATGGCACCCACCTGCCAGCTCTGTGGGGGGAGGGCTCAAAAAAGAAACAGTGGCCTCTGCCAGTTCTTCTGTCTAGGATAAAGCTGCTCCCCAGCTCTCACACTGATGCCAGTAAATTCAGTTCCTCCCCTATGCCTCTGATGCCTTTCAATCTGCTGCCTCCATGCTGGAGCTCAGAGGGAGTGAGTCCATGTGAGTCTGTGCATGGGCCCTTTAATAGGAACTGCCTGAGACTCCAGAAGTTTCTGACTTCAGGAACCTGAATCTCCACTGGTTTTTACAGCCAGAAAATATGGTGACTTCTCTTTCTGGCACTGAAACCCTGGGCTGGGGGCCCTGGGTTGGGACCCCAAGCACCTGAGATATCCCTCCTGATTTTTATCCACCACACATGGGTGTGGGACAAGCCCATTTCGTATCTGCACCCCTCCTACCAGCCTTGATGTGGTTTCTTCTTTAATTCCATAGTTGGTTTCTTCTTTAATACCGTAGTTGTAGAACTTCCATTCAACGAAATTTCTGATAGTTCTGAATGATGGTTGTTCTATAGTTTAGTTGTAATTTTGATGTGGTTGTGTAACGAGGCAGGCTGTGTTTACCTACACTGCCATCTTGACTGGAAGTTCTCTCCAGTTATGTTTTAAAGTTTCTTTTCCTCCAAAGAATTAAAATGCTTTGCAGATCACATAGCAGTCTCATCAGTGATCAAAAGCAAAGTGACATCCATGCATGTGCCATATGGGGAAATAGAGGCCAGGGCCCTGCAGGAGTGCTGGGATAAGCCAGAACTTTGAGTCAGCCACTCCAGGACTTTACCTCTTACTTTATCTTTCTTTCAGCTATGTGACCTTAGGCAATGTATTTTCTATGAGCCTCATTTTCCTTGTGTATAAATGGAATAGTGAGGTCTTCACAGGTTGTCATGGAGAGTATGGGGCTAGTGTATATCACGTGTACAGCACAATGAGCTCCTGTTTCTCTCAGGTTCCGAGGCACAGTCTGGGAATCACCACAAGGCATCTGGGAGCATCTGTGGTGGAGGATGCTCTGCAGCATTGCCTTGTTCCTTCACGCACTTTATGCGTAAGAAGCCAGAATGGCATCTTCATTTGTTGGCTTTGCATACTGAGAACTGCTCTCCAGGAATTTTCTGTTATGTTGATGTAAGTTCAGGCCTGGAGGTCTTTGGCCCATTATCTCTGATATTCAACAAAGAGCATTCTGGGGTCACTACAAAAATGAGAACCTCCTGGACCCTGAGCAGCCTCTGCTATATTTTCAGTTTGGCCAGCATTCTCCTCATCCCTTACATGTGTCCTCCTTCTAAGAAGGATTCTAGGCAACCTGCAGAGCTACAATCAATATAAGGTCATGCCAAAGCTGCACCCAAATGCAGGGCTTTCTGTAGATCACACTGTAGAGGCGGGCTTCAAATTTGGCTCAGAACACCTCAGCAGCCCATGTGGAAGGAAAGTAGGTCTGGCAAACTTGTGATACTATCCAACAAACATTCATCCAGCAAAGCCACATCCCCGATATGAAAAGAAGTAAAAAGTGGTTTAGGTTATATTACAAGTGTGTATATAAAGTATGTATACAAGTATATAGTTTAGTACTATTTGTGGTTTCAGGCATTCACTGGGCATCTTGAAATGAGTCCTCCGTAGATAAGGGGGGCCTACTTTATATAATTCCAGCCAATGCTGTGAAACCACGATGCTTTACGCTTAGCTGGGAATTTATTAAGGTTACATACCGTTCTTCCAATCCCCAGTAACAGAAAAGGTTCCTTGGGGGAGAGACTAGGCCTGAAAACCCTGAGCGAGCTCTGGACAAAATAACTGCCAAGTATTTGTTTTGAGTGCTCTGGAGGAGGGAGAGGGGAGCAGAGGTTTTGGAGAGAATCAAGTATGTGGGGTGGGGTGGGGGGCAAGGTAGGGGCAGGTGAAATAATCAGAACGTACTGTGAAGCCACAGAAAGTCTCCCATCAACAACAATAGCCAAAATAGTCTCCCGGAAATTGAGAAATATCACTCTCACACATTAAATTATTTTAAGCTTCCATCTCAGAGCCCACGTTTCTTCCTGTAGCCACAGATTCCTACTCCTCCGCTCTCTCTGCCGCTTTCTCTCCTGGTTGTGCAATTGACATATGGCCCTGCTGGATCTTCAGCAGGACCCCTACTTGGAGAGCCCTGTTTACTTCCCTTTGTTCTGAAAGAAGATTCTCCCCTCCAACAAGCTCTGCCTCCCTGGATTCATGGCTACCCTGGAAAAATTCTCCTTGTTTTTATAGCGATTGCAGGAGGACGTGGATCAGGTTTCCTGTTTTAAATTAATGAGGCACACTCGGAATCACAGGGTGAACCTCCACAGCGATGGGGTGTGTTCCTCTCCAGCTGTGGGGGCAGCTACTATTCTTATCTAAGAACACCGATCAATCATTTCTCTTTCCTGCAGCAACTTAACTCGGTTTTTCGAAGGTATTATCATTGGTATTTTCCCCCAGCTTCTTATTTTGAAATTTTTCAAGCCTGCAGAAAAAAGGTTAAGAATTAAAAATGGAACTCTTGGCCAAGATCACCAATTCTGCCCCATTGGCTTATTCTTCTGTCACTCCCGTGCTGGCTCTGTCTTTCTGTCACTCATTTTTCCTCTCCCTTTTTCTGCCGAACTATTTAAAAGCAAATTGTCGGCCCTGGCCGGGTAGCTCAGTTGGTGAGAGCGTCTTCCTGAAATGCCAAGGTTGCAGTTTGGTCCCCAGTCAGGGCACATACAAGAAGCAACCAATGAATGCATCAGTAAGTGTAACAACAAATTGATGTTTCTCTCTCAATAAATAAATAAAACCAAATTTTAGTCATCACAACAGTTCACCTCTAAGCAAATGCTTGGGCATGATTCTCCTTAGAATTAGAATATGATCCTATGTAACTATAATATCATTATCATACCTAATAAAATGAACATTTCATTATACCTTCTCATATGTAGTCTGTATTCTTTTGTTCAATTTAGGGTCCAGTTAAGGGTCCAGCCCTATGTGTGGCTGTTCTCACTCTTAAGTTTCTTTGTAACACAGCAGTCCACTTCCTTTATGTCTTCATGACACTAGTTTTTGAAGGGTTCAGTCTGCTCGTCTTGTGTAGATCCTACTTTCTAGACCGATCTCCTCATAGTACTGTTTACATCGTTCCTGGTAGCGCCTGTGTCTCCCTGTGACTGAGCACAGTCTGGAGGTGTGATGAGATTCAGGCTAAATGATTTCGGTCAGAATATGACACACATAGTGCTGAAAACGTGCTATTTCATCACATCGAGAGGCATATGGTGTTAGATTGTACTATTATTTGCAACGTAAGTTTGATTTTGGCTAAGGCTGTGGCCACAGTTTCCCTCCCCTTCATATACGTATTTTGCTGTATATAACATGCACTTTTTTGCCCGTGTTTCTGAGGGAAAAATAAGGATGCACATTATTCATGGGTAATACTAATTCCGTATCTATATAAATGTTTTTAATTGTTCTGTTTATGCTTATGTGTTAGAAGTGTAACTCTAGAAAGCAATAATGATATTCATATACAAAATAATACCCTGGAATACGATAACCGGTTTTGTTTTTAAATTTAAATAAATAAATAATTTAATTAAAAAATTAAAATGAAATTTTTTTACTGAAAGTTTGGGCCAAAAATGTGAGTGCACAGAATACAGGGGAGCACATTATACACAGCAAAATATGGTAGTTGTCTTTTTGAAATTGGTTAGTACTAGGGGGTGGGATGGGAAACTTCAGACCGTGTGAAGAGTCTGTCACTCGCAATGTTTGGTCCAACAGTTGAAGAATCTATGATGATCCCTTTGTGAATGACTTTCTTATCTTGGGGACTGCACACTGCTGATTATTAAAGGTTTATCATCTGTTTTGTATTAGCTGGCATTCTGTGAAAGAAGAGCTTTCTCTCTCTGCACCTCCATTTGTCACTCCCTCCTTCTTTCACTCCTTTACCCTCCCTTCCCCACTTCATATATTATTGTAAAGTCAGGATTTTTACAATTTAACTTGCTGTAAACAACAAGCATTATTTTTTCCAGTGTTCAGATTTTCCTAACTTTACCCAGTGTGACCCCACGAGTCTCTGCATACTGCGTAGGTTCTCGCAGGCTCATCTCCCGTTTCTCTGACCCACATCGGAAATCAGCCACTTTCCCCGGAGTCCTGGACTCTTTCTGTGGAGAGCAACATTTAGAACCAAAACCTGGGTGCTGTGTGCTCACTGCTACTAGCCGTTTCGTTGGATAAAGCTGGGAGTTACGTTTTCAAAATAATTACCACTTCTTAATATTTCCTACACAAATCCCATGGAATAAAGCTTTCCCTTGCCTTCTTTATATTTTCATCTCTTTTTCTCTTTCAGAGAAATTCTTATTTTTTAAGAAGATTAGCGTATTTACTTATTTGCTTTATC
Source organism: Micronycteris hirsuta (assembly GCA_004026765.1). Lineage (NCBI taxonomy): Eukaryota > Metazoa > Chordata > Mammalia > Chiroptera > Phyllostomidae > Micronycteris > Micronycteris hirsuta. The sequence goes on from PVJI01009041.1 coordinate 47,379, forward strand.
CAGAAAAAAATAGAATTGTTTTAGAATTATAATTCCGTATTGGACAGGGTGCTCTAGAAAAACAGAATCAATAGGATATGTGTGTGTGTGTGTGTGACCATGTATGAGGGGGGACCCCAAAAAAACAGAATTTATTTTTTTAAAATACTGTAGTTATTTTTCCATGTCTAAGCTTCAGTCACCTTCAAAGTATTCTCCATTTGATGCAATACACCTACTGGGACATTTTTCCACAGCTCAAAACAGTTTTTAAACTTGTCATTTTGATGTCTTTCAATGCTTCTGCTGTTTTTTCTTTAATTTCTTCCACATCGACAAAACATCTCTCTGAGGACCTTTTTCATCCACAGGAAAAAAAATAAAATTGCTCAGGGCGAGCTCAGGTGAATATGAGGGTGGGGCATGGCATTCATGCCATTTTTGGTCAAAAACTGCTGAACACTCAGCGCTGTGTGGGCAGGTGCACTCATAAATCACCGATCGTGACGTGGGCAAAAGCGTTGAAAGAGTCTTCAAATAAAATTCACTGAAGCCAAGGCAGCTTCTCACAGCAGCGCCAGCTGGTGCACTAACACAGAGGGGTTCCTAGAACAATCACCTAGTGGGGGAAGCCTGTACTGCAAGGGGCCACCCTCCGGAAGATAATTCCGTGTTTTGTTTTGTTTTGTTTTTGTCTCCCTTCATATATAGATCAATAGAGAGAGAGAGAGAGAGGGAGAGAGGGAAAGAAAGAGAGGTGCTCTAAGGAGTGTACATACATTATAGAAGCTGACAAGTCCCAGGATCTTCAGGGTGAGTTGGCAAGCTGGAGCCCCAGGAAAGTCGGTGTTGCAGTTTTAGTTCACAGGAGGAGAAGAAAACCAATGGCCCAGCTTGTAGGCAGTCAGGCAAGAAGAGGGAACTCTACCTGAGGAAGAGTGAGGATTTTTATTCTATTGGGCTCTCAATGGATCAGATAAGCTCCCCCCGCCAAATTAGTGAGGGAGGTCTGCTTTACCCAGCCTACCAATTTGCGTGGTAATGTCACCTGAAGCACCTCAAAGACACACCCAGTCAAGCTGAAACATAAAATCAACCATACAAATATCAATGTTACTACTATCAACAAACCTAGGAAGTAAAATCTCAAGGTTTTTGCCATTCTGTTTGGCATTAGAATATATTCCATCACAGATGTAAGAGATAAAAGTGACTTCAATTAATCAGAATTAAGTTTCTTAAAGTCAAAAGTTACTTGAAATAATTCTTTTTTAAATGTGGTTATTTTTATTATTTTTATATATTTAAGTTTATTTTCTTCTGTTTCTATTCAATTTTCAATTTTTTCAAAAATCCATTTTGTCTATTAAATATATAAAACACTTACATGGTTCAAAAATCAAAAAAACATAAAAAGGTATACACCCAGAATTTAAGGTATACATAAATCAGCATACGATTTATTGGAAGGCTTTCCTAGTTGAAACCCTTCCATTCTTTTTTTCTTCTTTTTAAACTTTATTGGAAAATAATTGACAAAAATAATTGTACATATTTAACGTGTAGGTGATGATTTGATATTCACATACATTGTAGAATGATCACTGAGATTAAGGTAATTAATAGGTTCATCATCTCACATCATTAACATAGGTAACTGTGTGTGGTGAGAACACTTAGATCAACTCTTAGCAACTTTCACTTGTTCAATACCATATTATTAATTACAGTTACCATGCAGTAAACCCTTTTCTTTCTTCCTTCCTTCCTTTCTTTCTTTTTTATTTATTGATTTCAGAGGGAGAGAAGAAAGGAGAAAGAGAGAGAGAGACATACATCAATTTGTTGTTCTACTCATTCGTGTCCTCATTGGTTGACTCTTGTTTGTACCCTGACCAGGGGTTGAACCTGCGACCTTGACATATTGAGACAATGCTCTAACCAACTGAGCTAACTTGGCTAGGGTGTCATTTCCATTTTTTTAAAAGATTTATTTATTTATTCTTAGAGGGGAAGGGAAGGAGAAAGAGAGGGAGAGAAACATCAATGTGTGGTTGTCCCTCACATGCCCTACACCAGGGAACCTGGCCTACAACCCAGGCATGTGTCCTGACTGGTAATCGAACCTTCGACTCCCATGACCCTTTGCTTTGCAGTCCAGTGCTCGATCCACTGAGCCACACCAGCCAGGGTTCATTTCCATTTTTGATCACTAAAGTATTACAAGTTCACTGTAGACAGTTCACGAAACGCAGGAAAATGCCTAAAGAGCACAACAATGTTTTGGGCACATGTTGTCTGGTAAATTCTTGTAAATTAACTGAGCTTAATCAGGTATTCATATGCTTATATTTAGATTTGATTCACTGGAATTTAGTTTTTTAAAATCCCATACATAACCTTGTTATTTTGATTTATATGACTTAATCATTATTTCTGTTCAGAAAACGTATTTCCTTTCTAAAGTCAGTATTCCCTTACAAGGATGAGATCCCAGAGAATACACTACAGGATGTCGTGAGGTCTTTCTTTGCCCACTTAACAGAGCAGAGGCTTTGGTGGTGCAGTAACACCAGGAGAGCGCTTTGCCTTGCTTCACCAGGCGTGGTGCTCACCTCTACACCAAGACCTACTCTGGCGGCCGACTCCCTGCAGGAGGAGAGGACTGGAAAACACACTGCACTTAGCTTTTAACCTCGCCACGTGTTGTTCAGTTGCAATCAATCATATTTCTCATGCCCAGGTGAGATTGCACAAAGGATGCGTGTGTTTAAAAGAACAGAACATAAAATGATGGTAGGGCCAGCTCTGGCTTTTAAAAACTACACATTTCACATTTCTCCAACGCTTCACTTGGAAGTGTTTCACATGTATGAGTTTAATTGTTGGCTGTGATATTTGGAACAGTAGGGCAGGAATCACTATGCCTTTTTTAAAGATGAGGAAACTGAAGGTGGTTAGCCCAGAGATGCCTGGCCAAGCAGCCTCGGCGCCGGGACTCAGAGAAGGACTTCCTGGGTCAGAGTCACTGATCTTTCCTTCGTATGTCAAGTATGGTCAAGCATGGACAACGGCTTCAGAGAGTGCAAACACTCTTTAAGCCAGAGTCTTAAATAAAACAAAGTACCTTACACTATAAATACTCGGTGCACACAGTATCTATTGCTGCATAACGTACAACTCCCGAACACAGTGGATCGACACAACCCACATGTGTTATCTCAAGCTCCTGTGGGGCAGGAATCTGGGTGCAGTGTAGCTGAGTGTATGCGACTCTCTCTGAAGACGCAGCAAATCAGGTTTCTTACAAGACTGAGATCAGGTGTCAGCCCAGCTGCGGCCATCTCACCGCTCCCCTGGAGGAAGGTCTGCCTCCGCGTTCACTCACGTGGCCGCCAGCAGGCCTCGGAGCCTGACTGGCTGCCGGCCAGAGACATCGGTTTCTGGCCATGTGGCCTCTCCGCGGGGCTATTTACAACATGGCAACCGGTTCAAAGGCGGGGTGGAGGGGGGAGGGGAAGAGGGAGAGGGAGGGAGGAAGAGAGAGTGGGAACACTAGAAAATAAGAGGAAAACCAGTCTTTTTGTAACTTTATATTGAGAATGACAGCCCTTCACCTTGGACCTATTTTTCTGTTGTTGTTTGAAACGAGCGCTTAAGTGCAGCCCACACTTGGGGAGGGATTTATACCAGGTGCGAACGCCAGCATGCGGGCTCATCAGGAGCCGTTTTGGGGCTGCTCACCCCGCTCAGCGATTTCCTTGATGATTCTGTTTTAGCCTAACCCTTCCTGTGATATCTTCCAGAATTTCAACGATTCGATAGAATCTTTTTCAAAGAGAATCTAAACTATTATTGTCATTAGACAGAGAAAGACAAATAGTATATGCTCTCACTTATGAGTGAAATCTGAAAAAAACAAAACAAAACAAAAAACACAACTGAAATCATAGACACGGAGGACAGACTGGTGGTTGCCAATACAGAGGCAGGAGGTAGGGGTGGGGTGGGCAAAATGGGTGAGGTGGGGTCAAAGGTGCAAACTTGCACCTACCAGACAAATAAGTCCTGGGGATGTAATGTATGGCATGGTGGCTATAGGTAATAATACTCTGTTGAATATTTGAAAGTTGCTAAGAGAATAGATCCTTGAAGTTCTTATTACAAGAAAAAAAATTTGTAGCTATGAATGATAATGGATGTTAACTAAACTTATTGTGGTCTATAATTTTGCAATATGTACATATATTAAATCATTATGTTGTACACCTGAAACTAACATAATGTTGTATGTCAATTATACCTCAATTTTTAAAAAGAAGATAAAGAGATCCAGATTAATTTTCTTTATCCAAAAGACAAAAGAAATTTATAATAGGGTATCTCATGTAGCTGAACTAATTTTGCGTTCTTTGGCAAAAAACAAAAACAAACAAGAAAACCCAACACCGATGGGTAGGAGGAACAAGGGCTGCTACTCCGGGCGGGGGTGGGGGGGGTGGTTAATACCCTTTGGTGATGCAGGGGTCTTCAGAGGGAGATTACAGTAGCTCCCAGCACCACTTGCAGGAGAATAAAAGTTAATAGTTGGGATGCCTAACCAAGACTCAGTGACTTATATGGGCAATTGACACTATTGGGATAAAATTGCCCTGAGGGAAGAAACAGATGTGGCCCCTTGGAGGATTCCAGCCATGAAGGGGAACCATGGTTCTGGTAGCAGGTGTTGGAACCTGCCCCTTGCCCCCATTATATTCTAGTTTTACAACCCATTGTTCCTCTTTCTTCTTCTTTGAACTCCCACTCTCCTGCCCCCCATCATTATATTCCCCTCCTCCTCCTACTCCCCACCCTCTCTGCAGTCCCCCCGCCCTGGCTCCTGCTTCTTTTTAAACCCATTTCGAGGCCTCCTGTTAGCTAGAAATGGTCAATTTAAACTGGTGTTTGTGCTGTAGCCCCTTTAGGCTGTAATAACAAGATGAGGAATTAGCAAACAAGCACTTCCTTCCAAGTGTCCTCCCCCACCTCCCAAATTTCTTGTCTGTCCTGGCATTGACCTGTGTGATATTTACCTCATTTCCCTTCAGTTGTGACATGCTCAGGACAAACCGTGGCACAGTGAATCACCAGTGTGTGCCCAAGGGTCACCTGGCTGGCTCACACTCATGTTCTCTGATTGCATCCCCTCTTCCCCCCATACGTGAAAGAACCATACAGTAGATATGGGTAGCCCCCAGGAATCTGCATTTTAAACAAGTATCCTAAGTAAGTGTGTTGCACACAGGTTCCTGACGCTCAAGGGTCCCTTTGAGCATGGCTGCTGGAACTGTCCCTTCGATTATATTCTACTTTTATAACCAATTGTTCCCCCTTTTTGAACTCGCTGCCTGGACATTGCTGTGGAGGCTAGGCGTTCACTGCCTTGTGATGTACCGCAATCGCAAGGCTGGAAGAGCCAGGCACATGGAGTCGCTACTGCATTCTGTTTGCCGGCTTAAAATCCTGCATCTCTTCTTAGCTGCCTTCAGGTCTGCTGAGGACAAGAATGGTGGGGGTGTGCTAGGTAAACCCTTGCTTTTAACCTGCACTGCCTCTCACTGTGTTATAAAAAAGAATGGCACTAACACGCTCATTTACACTACAGTGGCTTCTAACCATATGTAGAGATGGCTTTATAAAACTATAAAATTCAAATTAAGTTTTGTATTTTTTCAGTGTAATGAAGCAGAGGGCTTGTATGTGTCCCCGAGAGACGGTTCTAGAGCTCAGGCACTCACCCAGCCACTTAGGAACTTGGCCAGTGTCTCACATTGTCTAAGCCATCATTTCCTCATTTGTAAATGAGGAGAAAGGCAGTTCTGTCTTCCCCAGAGTTCATGTCGGATTAAATGAGAAAATTCATGTAAACTGATTGAAATAGTGCCTGGTACATAGTGAACCCTTGTTATTGTCATCATCCAGAGGAAGAGCTACTTAAGTGTAAGTCCTAATAATTAGAAAGATCGAAGTTTTCACACAGTTGGAAAAGCTGGGAAACCTCCAGGTTTAGTTCTATTTCTTAGGCAAATCCAGACTCTTTTATCTCACTATCTGTTCCCTTTCTCCATGCTCCTTGGAGCTACTATGGTTCATTTTCAAGGAAAACATCAGGGTCAGATGAAAAGAACTGAAGAAAGTTCAAGTATTTTTGTTGGAACTGGTAGCATTCTGTGAAAGTATTTTGTTTTGAGTGTGTGTCGGGGGGGGGGGGTGTTAAGTGACTGTTGTGGTTTGCAGGTCAATGCGCGACTATCTAGGGGACGAACAGGAAATGTGGCCACTGTGCCTGGCTGTGTGACTTTGATTTTGGCATCCCAATCGGCACTGCCGTTCTGGTGCTCACAATTGGTAGAACAACAGAGCCTGTCCCACTTCCCGATCCAAGGTCCTGTGAGAATGAATGGAATGTCTGGGAAGTCGGAATAGATGCTGTCCAGTCATCAGGACTTTGCTGAGGGCCTCTCTCCTTGTTCCAGTGCAAGGCTAGAGAGCATAGCCAAAGAAGCCATTTGATTGGGAGAGAGTGTCCCTGCTTTTGAAGCTACCCTATGAGTGTGGACAAAATAGGTAAATACGTCAGCACCGACAGAGCAGTTAACAGCGGCTCCCTTTTGGAAAGCTGTTAGGGCTGCCCCTGGCTGTCATTTCCATCACTTCTGACTTCTCGGCCTCTTGACTCCAGCAGTTCTCTCCTTTTCCTCATGTTCCTTCTGCAAAGTGGACCTCTCTGCAATGGATTTCCCCCCCTTCTACAAATGGGCTCAGAGTTCCTCGTTCTAAACAAAGCCTTCCCTGAATCGGTCCATCCTCAGTGCCTGTGCCATTGCTATCCCTGCCTCGCTCCCACGGTTCTCACATGCTGCCATAGATTTTCTCCATGCCCACTTGCTCTGATCTTGCCGCCTGCTTTCCTACCTCCTTGACTTAATACCAGTTAAAAGTGGTTTCCAGGTAGTAAGCCCACTGGACACTTTTGCATCCAGTCTCTTCAGCAGAATTGTGACACCCTGTGTCCCTCAGTTTCTGCATCTGTGCACTGTCCTGGTCTTCCTGTTTCTGTTTCCGGTCCACCTGTTCTGCTCTTGTTAAGGCTACATAAACGTGAATGTAAGAGACTTTCCCCAAAATTCTCTTGATGATCTTTTTCTCTGGTTATACTCATTTGTCCCTTGGTGATGTCATCCTCTTTCATGACTTCAAATCTGGTCAGATCAGTTAAGAGTGATCTCTAACCCTAAATCCACCCAGAATTCATTTTAACTGCCCACTTGGATGTTGGGTTTGGGGTGTTCAACTCAGTACTTATTTCCTAAAATCATCCATCCCCTGGGCCCCAGTGCCTCTGCTGGCCTCAGACCAAACCTGTAACTCCATCACCTTTCACACTCTACCTTCCATCAGTTCCAGGAACAACGGTTAGTCTCACCGTGCCCCCCCTGCCCTTGCTGTGTGTGTTGTCTTGGTCAGGGCTTCTGTCTGGCTTAGACCATTCCACTAGTCTGTTAAAGGATCTCTTTCCTTCCAATATCTCTATCCACCTCTGCTGCACACTATTTCTTGACTGACTTTCTTAAAGTCTTACATTGGTTCTGTAACTTATCTGGTCATAAATCTCATTACCAACTAAATCAAGTTTAACTTCCTTAAGGAAACAAGCAACAACATGAAAAGGCAGCCTGCAAAATGGGAGAAAACATTTGCAAATTCTACATCTGATAAAAGGTTAATATCTAAAATATATAAAGAAATCATATAACTCAATAGTAAAAAATCCCCAAATAACCCAATTTTGAAAAATGGGCAAAGTTGCTGAATGAGCATTTCTCAAAGGAAGACATATGAATGGCCAACAGGTATATGAAAAGGTACTCAAAGTCACAAATCATCAGAAAAATACGAATCAAACCCACAATGAGATATTACCTCACATGTGGTAGTATGACTATTATCCAAAAACAAAAGATACCAAGCATTGGTGAGGATGCGTGATGCCATTTACATCTGGAATCTACAGAAGTTGAACACAGAGAGCATAGCGGGTTGCCGGGGAGGTGAGGAAAGGGAGGAGATGTGGGTCACAGGGTATAAACATTTGGTTGTAAGATGGATCGGTTCCAGAGATCTAATGAACAGCATTTCATTGACTATACTACATTACACTACATTAACTCTATAGCTATACAGACGTATTATAAACTACACAGCATTACATAAGCTTTAATTGCACTGTATTAACTATAACTGTATAGCGTCCTTGAAATTTGTCAAGAGATTATATCTGAAGTGTTGTTCTGACCACACATACAAAAATGGTGAGTATGCGAGGCTATGGATGTTAACTAGCTTGATGGTGATAATAATTACAGAAGGTACACATAGCAAAACACCGCTCGTGTACCTTAAATCTATACAATTTTTGGTCGTTCATTCCTCAATAAGCCTGTGGAAAAAGAAGGAGTAGTGAAATTTAAGCAAGTCTCTTTAGGTTACTGACTTTACCAAACATAAAGCCCACCGAGTGATTAACAGCCTAAAGCCGCTGGGGGGTACAATCACAGCCACAGGGTTCTGTCTGTCTTGTCACCGCCTGTCCTCAGCATCTAAAGCAGCGCTCGGCCCGTTAGGGGCACCGTCAGAAACTCACTGTCCAGGGAGCGGAAGACTGTGCGTGAGGACTAAACAGAGAGGGGCAGTTTAGCTGGTCTGAGGAGTTAACCTGAGACAGGGTAGGAGCAGATGATAAAGGCCTTGAATGTCCCGCTCCAGCAGCTAAACTATTTTTTTAACCACTCTGTTGAGGTTTTGTTGACATATGAAAAGTTGTACGTATGTAATGGACACAATTTGATGAATTTGGAGGTAAGTGCTGTCTTGGTCAGGGCCTTTACCCATAAAACCATCACTTCACTCTTTCCCGTAAATATATTCATCCCCTCCAAATGTTTCCCTCTGTCATCTTTGTTTTTCGTGATGACAACACTTAAGATCTACCCCTTTAGCAAATCCTCAGTCCGCAGTACAATATTATTAGCTCCAGGTGCTACGCTGTGCGGTAGATACCTAGGACTTATTTGAGTACCGCCTCCTCATTTCCGCCTCAGTCCGCAGCCTTCTATTCCCTGCTTCTGTGAATTTGACTACTTTAGATTCCTTATATAACTGGTAGCATGTGTCCTTTTGTATCGGGCTTATTTCACGTAGCATGTTGTCCTCTGAGTTCATCCACATTATTGTAAATGGCAGGATTGCCTTCTTTCTTAAGGCTGAATAATGTTCCATGTATATATATTTATATATACTTATATATAAAAATATAAACATATTTTTATGTATACCACTATATATATATATTTACCACAATTTCTTTATTCATTCACCTGTTGACATACACTTTGGTTGTTTTCATATCTTTTTTTTTTAATAATTACTTTATTGTTGTTCAATTACAGTTGTCTGCATCATATCTTAACTATAGTGAATAATGTTGCAGTGGCCATGAGAATGCAGATATCACGTTGAAAAACCAACTTCATTTCCTTCAGATAAACACACAAGTGAAATTGCTGAATCACACAGTTGTTCTATTTTTAAGTTTTTGAGGAACTTCCAAAATGTTTTCTATAGTGATTGTACCAATTTATATTCCCGTCAACAGTGCACACAGGTTCCCTTTCCCCCACATGTCACTAACATTGGTTAACTTTTCTCTTTGTGATGATAGCCATTCTAACAGGTGCGAGGCGATACTCACCGTGGTTTTGATTTGCATTTTCCTGATGATTAGTGATATGGAGCGTTTATTCATATCTCTTTTGGCCATTTATAAATTGAGAAATGCCTATTCAATTCCTTGGATCACTTTTAATTGAATTATTTGTGATTTTGGTTTGTTTTTCCTATTGAGTTGTATGAGTTGCTTATATATTTTGGATATTAACTCCAATACAGATATATAGTTTACAAATATTTTTTCCCATTTCCTGGGTTGTCTTTTCATTTTGGTGATGGTTTCTTTTGCTGTGCAGAGGATTTTTAGTTTCATGTAGTCCCACTTGTATTTTTGCTTTTGTTGCCTCTGTTTTTGGTTTCATATTCAAAAAATCATTGTCAAGACAATTGTTGAGGACTTTATCCCTGTATTTTCTTCTAGGAGATTTACAGTTTCAGATTTTATGTTTAATCTTTAATCTATTTTGTGTTGCTTTTTGTGTAAGTGTAAGATAAAGGCCCAAATTCATTCTTTTGTATGTGAAGCTGGCATTACCATATAAAATACAGGATATGTACATGAAATCTATAGGAATGAATAGCCCAATAACCAATAATGATATGACTAGAAGTTTGGCCTCCCTTGCAGTCAAGAAAATGCAAATGAAAACAAAAATAGAGCATTTCGAAAAATCCATCAGATTTTCAAAAATTGAGAAAGCAAAAATATGTAGGACAGGTAAGGCGCAAAGGTAGACGTTGCTGGTGGGAGTGCACAGTGCTGAAATCTCTGGGGAAAGTAATGCGGCAATGCCTATTAAAATCTAGGTATTAAACCTGTGTACTGAAAATATGTAGTTGTTACACAGCATCACATATCGTGTGCATTTGTGTTTTTTGCTAGAAATGTAGAACCTGAACCTAATCAAGCCTCTAGAGTTAGCTTCCAGTTTCAGAAACACCAGAAATAAAGGAATAAGTTAAATAATGCCCTGGGGAGAAATAATAATAAATTCAGAATGTGGGACATTTTTTAAGATAACTTAGCTGGGTGCCTAACACACCAGTGTCTCAAGAAAAAGTCATAGGGTTCTTCTTTGCTGAAAGAAACTTAAGCAACTGAAAATGTACACTGAAAACTTTATGAAATGTTGATGAAAAAATTGAAAAAGACACAAATAAGTGGAAAGATATTCCATGTTTACTGATTGGTTAGGAAAGAAACTGTAAAGAATTGTTAGGATAATTGGGGGAAATTTGAATATGGACTGAATATAAGCTGCAGTTGCTTTTAGTGATCTTGTTGTAACAATGGTTTTTAATTATCTTAGATAGGACAAAGCTACATAGAAGATGATCTCTATTTCTAGAGAGGCATGCTAAAATATTTAAGTGTGAGTTGTCACATTCAGGAGTGAACTGTCGAGTAGTATAGAAAACATAAATTATGTATACTTATGAATAGAAATAACACATATGCATACGTTTAGCCTAGCAATTCATTTTTGCAAACTTATACTACAAAATATATGTTTTAACACATAAGAATGAAAGTGCAAGGGCGTTTGTTGCCTCATTGTTTATTGTGACAAAAAATTGGGAACAGTTAGAATGTCCATCAATAGAAGGTAGTGAAGAAACTGTAGCACATCCACACCATGGAATAGTACATGGCAGCTAAAAAAAGCGCGTTAGATCTGTCTGCATTGAATTGGAGGATACACAAATATCTTGTTAAGTAGGAAAAAAGTTCTAGAAGTTCTAGATGAAAGTACACAGCCCAGTTCCATTTTTTGTAAGACCACATTCGTATAAAAACAGACCATACTTCTGTCTATCCTTCTATCTCCGTACTACCTCTGTGTGTGTGTGTGTGTGTGTGTGTGTGTGTGTGTGTGTAAGAAGGAGCTGCAGTCGGAGAAGTACAGATTAGGCTGTAAACATTCTTTTGCCTTAGAGGGGTAGGGGAAAGATGAACTTTTTTCTTTAAATATCTATGTTTCATTTCACTTAGAGTAAATTACAGCTGATTAAAAAAATTTTATGAGATAAATTCTGATCTGTCTATTACATTGCTGCTTGTTTTCCAACATTATTATGGATTTATTCTTTGAATGCATAATTTCTTATCATTTCAATGGCATTTTGGGAGAGACAGCAAGTTAATACTTGCTCAGGCCATCATCTTAACCCTGAAGACTGTTCTGCCCAACTCTCTGTCTGCACGCATGCAGTCTTTTTTCTACCTAGAACAGTCTAATCTGCATATAAGGTTTCTAACTAAAAATAGTGTGTCCTGGAAATAATTCATAGAGCTGTTCAAAGATTAAGCACTGGGGTATGACATGTACTCCTGAATTGGGTTGGTTTGGGTTAAGAAGAGGAAAAAACTGTGACCTGTGCCTATCTTGAAAATTCTTCTATTTTCTTAAAAGAGATGCATTTGGCAGAACTAAATTTCCAGCTGGTCTGATAATTTACATGCTCTCCATTGGGGATCCATGAAAGATCTTTACTCTTTCTGTCAGCATCACAGACAGAAGCCATCTGAAACCATTAACCTACTTTTTAGTTGGCATCTGCTGCCTTGGCGTAAGTTATAGGAACAGATTTATAGCAAGCATTGCGGTAGAAGGGATGAGCCAACCCAGATCACCAAGCAAATAATCATGTAGGAAGCATGCTTGGGCTAGGTAAGCAGATCAGCCATTCCCATCAAATGTGTGGAGGTAGCTTATTGAAGGTGACTTTTCAGACAGCACAGTCCCTAAGGTTGGTAATGTAATCTGTCAAAGAAGGAGAAGGAAATCTCTCTGGATGCAGGTGGAGATCTCTTCTCTGCAGATTACTAGGAGTGTATTGTTCCCATCCACACTGGGAAGGAACCTCTGGGAATCTTTTTGTCCAGCACTCAGCTTCTAGATAGCGGGCAATGGTCTTCCTTTTCTTTTTGATAACTTGAAGGAAGGGAATGCCATTGCCTTTATAGAAATAATTTTTGTCATACAAAATTTATTTTCTGTTCAAGTCAACATTCATAAATGATAAAAAATGCACAACTGATAGAAAAGGGACTTGGAGAGATTTTCATCTCTGTCCATTTTTTAAAAAAATCAAGACATTTAGTCTGAAGAAAACAATCCCATTTACAATTGCATCAAAAAAGAATAAACTACCCAGGAATGAATTTAACCAAGAAGGTGAGAGATTTATACACTGAAAACTATGAAATAATTGATGAAAATATTGAAGACAAAAATAAATGGAAAGATATTCCATGTTCATGGATTGGAAGAATTAATATTGTTATAATGTCTATAATAAGCAAAGCAATCTACAGATTCAGTGCAATTCCTATCACGATTCTAATAATACTTTTCACAGAAATAGAACAAATAATACTAAAACTTATATGGAACCACAAACACCCTGAATACCCAAAGCAGTCCTGAGAAAGTACAAAGCTGGAGGCTTCATAGTTTGAGGCCATTATTTCAAACTGTGTTACAAAACTATCATAATCAAAGCAGTATGGTATTGTCATAAAAACAGACACATAGATCAATGGAACAGAAATAAACAAACACATATATGGTCAATTCATTTATGACAGAGGAGTCAGGAATATACAATGGGGGAAGAACAATCTCTTCAGTAAATGGTGCTGGGAAAATGGACAGCCATGTGCAAAAGAATGAAACTGAACCCTATCCTATACTATAGGCAAAAATTAACGCTAAATAAATTAAAAACTTGAACAAAAGACCTGAAACCCAAACTTTTAGAAGAAAATAGAAGCAGTAAGACTTTTGATATTGGTCTTGGTAATGATTTTTTGGATTTGACACTAAAAGCAAAAGCAAAAAAAGCAAAAACAAATTAAGTGGGACTACGTCAAACTAAAAAGCTTCTACACAGCAAAAGAAACAATCAACACAATGAAGTGTTTTCCCCAAATTGGAAAAATATTTGCAAATCTTATATCTGATAAAAGGTTTGTACCCAAAATATATAAGAAATTCATACAACTCGATAGCAAAAAAAAGAAAAAATCAAATTAAAACATGGGCAGATGATCTAAATAGACATTTTTCCAAAGAAGATCTACAGATGTTCAAAAGGTACATAAAAATGTGTTCAGCATCACTAATCTTCAGAGCAATGCAAATCAAAACCACAATGAGACATCACTTCACACGTTAGAATAGTTATTACAAAAAAGACAAGAAATAACAAGTGTTGGTGAAGGCTGGAAAACAGGGAGCCCTTGTGCATTCTTGGTGGGAATATAAATTGGTGCAGCCACTATGTAAAATAGTATGGGGTTCCTCAAAAAATTAAAAATAGAGTTACTATATGATCCAGAAATTCCACTTTTGGGTATTTATCAGAAAAAAACAGTAATTTGAAAAGTATATGCCTCCCATGTTTATTGCAACCTTATTCACCATAGTCAATGTGTATGGAAACAAGCTGAGTGTCCATCGATGGGTGAACGGATGAAGAAAATGTTTATGTACACACATGCACACATGCATGCACACAAAGTGGAATGTGATTCAGCCATCCAAAGAAGGAAACCTTGCCATTTGCATAACCTGGATGGACCTAGAGGGCTTTACGCTAAGTGAAATAAGCTAGGCAGAGAAAGACAAATACCATATAATCTCACTTAGATGTAGAATCTAAAAAACTAAACAGAAATGAAAATAAAACAAGCACAAAAATAGAGAAACAGATTGGTGGTTGCAAAAAGTACAATTGGAAGAGTGGGCAAAATGGGTGAAGGGGGTCAAAAAGGCAAAACCCCCAGTTATAATAAGTGCTGGGGTCCTGACTGGTGTGAATCAGTGGATTGAGCACCGGTCTGCAAACAGAAGGGTCACCGGTTCGATTCCCAGTAGTGGCACATATCTGGGTTGTGGGTCAGGTCAGGACCCATCAGGGGGTACGCAAGAAACAATCACACATTGGTGTTTCTCTCCCTCTGTTTCTCCTTCCCTTCTCCTCTAAAATAAATAAATAAAATCTTTTAAAAAATAAAATAAAATAAGTCCTGGGGTTATAATGGCTATTGTTAATAATACTGTATTGTAGGTTTGAAAATTGTTAAGAGTGGATCTTACAAGTTCTTATCACAACAAAAAAATTGTAATTATGTGTAGTGATGGATGTTAACTACACTTAGTTGAGGTGATCATTTTGCAATATATACAAACATCAAATCATTAGGTTGTGTACCTGAAATTAATATAATGTTATATGTCAATTATACCTCAAAAAAAAAAAAAAAAAAAAAGACGTGCATCCAATTGCTCGTTCTCCGTGTTTCCTGAAAAGGGCTGAAGGATGGCGGTAAGAACACTGCACAAGCTCGGCCATGGCAGCCCTTAAGAGCAAGGATGGAGAGCTCCAGTGACGGTCCCCTTCCTGTTCCCCAGTGCTCAGCCCTGCTGGACTCCACCAAGGACCTGTCCCCAGCAGCCAAGAAAGTGCCCTTTACTTGACCAGCAGGTTCCTGGGCCCCCACTCCATGTGACTTTGCTCCCACCTTGAATCTCAGACATCCCCCCCACCATCCCTTACCTGTTCCCAGAATGGACTTGGCCATGGACATCTAACTTGAAGCACCTATTGACTTCTCCCACCAGATATCTGAGTCAGGCTCTGGAATTTAAACTATTTTTTTCTAGATTGGCCTCTTGGTATGACCCTTGTCTACCATTTACTTGTTCCTGGATTTCTCTTTTGCTCATGGATTTTTCTTAGGCAACTTGTACCAGGTATGGAAAATTCTAGGCAGTTAGACTTTTCTTTGGTGGCTTTTCAACAGCACAGATTGGCTGGCACAATAATATCTCACATTAGCATAGCACTTAGAGTTTACAAAGCACTTAGGCATACATTGAGCCCATTTATCTTCACAACTACTTTCCAAGTCAGTGACATTACCCACGTTTTCAAAGTGAGGAGGCTGAGACACAGGGAAGTTAAGCAACCTCTCAAAGGCTAGTCAACCAAGGAGGGCAGAGCTGATGCCAGGAACAGGTTTTCTGGCCTCAGTTATTAATCTGCTGTGTCTGGGGTCTATGCCCACCCCTCTAAAGCTGGGGCTGGAACTCTCCAAACTCCTTTTCCCTGACTCCCTTGCCTTCTTGTTAGCTTCAGCCAGTGGGGGGCTGCTGGGGGAGATTGGCAGGTGAAGGAGGGTGAAAGGGCTTCCCTCCTAGTTTCCAGGTCTGATCAGCACTGTCCTGGCCCCAGCAGGAGAAGGCTCCAGCTGCCCATTCGTTACTGCCGTCCACACCAGCCACACCTGGCCTGCTCAGAGGTGCCAGCAGCAGCCGGCTCTCTCTCTCACAGCCTAGACTAGGCCCCTGGAGCATCTGAGCACCTGCAGGGCACACTCCCTGTTGCACCGCTGATCTGAGTATCCACTGGGTTGTCCCTCCACCCAGAGATGCAAGCTGTGGCCAAGCCTCCGGAGGTACTTGCAGCTCCCAGATGGAAGCCCCACCTCCACACCTGGTGGTCTGCCCAGACACCCTACTCAGTGGTCTAGCACCAGCTATGCAAAGCTTCCCCCTCGGGGTTGGCTCCCTGGAGCATGGTACTGCTCCTCAGAGGCACAGTGCCAGCTGGGTGGGACCCCTCACCCCAGAGGTGTGAGTGGGCCCTTTCTCTAATGCCTGCATTCTGACAACAGCCCCTCCTCCCTTTCATCTTCCCAGCTCTGCAGGGTAGTTCCTTCCTGCTGTGCAGAGTCTCTGCTTCACCCTAACTTCCACTCCTTGGCCTTTCAGCCTCCCAGTGCCGGTGCATCGAAATACTGGATGTGCTTTCTCCTTTCCTGACCAGAGCCTGATGGGAAAGAATGTCTAGGGCACCAGAAGGAGTAGGTCCCAGGAAACAGACTGTCGAAGATAGGAATCTGGGGGCAATTTCCCTCCGTCTCTGGCCTTGAAAGCAATGCTGAGCTCCTGGCCAGTGAAAAAGTGAATACTGGCAACTTACGATAGGCAGTGGCATCCTGATGAATTAGCATTGCCTGTGGCTGCTTGCAGCAAAGTGGCCGCTGAAAGCAAGGCTTGGAGAAACCAGATGTCTGCTTGTGACCGCACTAGAGAACGCAGAGAAGAGAACGGTGAGCTCAGACAGTTCAACCCTCAGCTCTGTTTCTTGGTAGAACAGCAGGGTATATATAGGGTATATACTGTCCCCAGAATCTAAAGGTGCTCCTAGTCGTAGGAGGCGCAGACTGCAACAACTTGTCGGTCACTTTGGAGATGATATCCTGATACACTCTTGAGTGCCAAAACCCCAGAAACTAGAGAAGAGGTGCACCAAGTGGGAGCAAATTTCTGTTCTGTGTGAATGCCCACCGAGTGGCATTTACAAGAAGCTCTCGACAATTGTGTGAATAAAGAGACATTCTCCGTGGATGCTGGCCAGCTTTCCCCTCAGCCACACTGGTGCTTGGTCAAGGGCCCAGGGCCAAGGTGGCCATGCCGGCGGATGGAAGCCCTGCACATACTTCACGACATGGAGCTTTCCTTGCCAGTCTGGCTGTTGCCACCACCGAGTGCCTAACGTGCAAGTAGCAGAAATATACTGAACCTCGGATATGACACCTTCCCGAAGGCCACCTGCAGGCTGAGTGATTAAACTGGATCTCCTTATTCTATTAAGCAGGGAGAACAATTTATACTACTGGAATGAGCGCTTGTTCCAGATTCGGGGGGGGGGGGTCCTGTCTTTTGCATGAAATACTTCTGCCACATCATCATCCGTACACTTAAGGAATATGATATTTACTGTTATGGCTTCCCTTAGAGCTTTGCTTCTGGCCAAAGAACACGCTTCATAGCAAAAGAAATGCAGCCATGGGCTTGTGCCCACGGAATTCACTACTCTCGTCGCGTTCCTCATCACCCAGAAGCAGCTGACTTAACAGGACATTGGGATGGCCCTCGGATGAGACAGTGCAAGCTGAGAGACAACAGCTGAGATGCTGGGACAGAGTGTGTAGTTTGGAGCTGTTTCCCCCATAACCGGATTGTAAGGGTCCAGAAACCAAGGAATGAAGGTGGATTTGGCTCCTATCACCAGGAAACCCATTGGAGAATATTTTCTTCCTATCTCAGAAGCTTAGGTTTTAAAGTTCTTAACTAACAGCAGGTACATGCTTCCATGAAGAAACGCAGTGATTCTATCTAATTCAAGGTTGAGACTTCCAGCTGGACCCTGGGGCTTTTGTGCCACAGAACTGGTAGGCGAAGATGGATTTAGCGCACTGGCCCGGACGATCGACCCGGTTACCAAGCTGAAAACGCGGTTGCTGCGGCACCGCAGGGGCGTGAAGACTGCGTTTGGACCCCAGGGGATTATCTGGCAGGTAGCTCTTAGTCCCACTAAGTCCTAAAGCAAAAGTTGATGGAAAATTCTAGTAACCTAACAACATCAGGATTGGAGAAGATTCAGTCCCTCAGGAATGAACATAAAAGAAACCCGGTAGAGAGCCCCCACCACCCGAGGGGCCGGCTGGCTGTGGGGATGTGGAATGTCACACGTGGCAGGAAAAGGAAGTTATAGAAATCAACAATGGCCTTGTGTCTCGTTGCAGAAATGAAGACGAGCAGTCATGCTTTGTTTTCCTTGCTTGTTAGTGCGTCGTTTTATACAAGCTTTGCTTGTCTGTCGATGGTTAACTTCGTAATTTCATATCAAAATTACAGAAGTTCAGGTGGTGGTGTGGCCAAACCAGAAGAGGAATTCACAAAAACCTGAGATAGGTAGAGGACAGTTGGGACCCTGTGTTTCACTTTTGGGGGAGGGGGAGAGGGCGAGAATGTCTTCGTTTGTAAGAAAGATCGCTGTGTCTTGCAGGGCAGAAGCATGGTGTTGTGGCATAAAACTTCGGATAAGCAGATGATGATTACGTGTGGGTGTTTGTTGCCCGAAGAGGTGTTTGTGTATCTGTTGTGCATTAGTTCTGAGATAATTCTTCTATCTTCCGCTGTGTGGACTTGGCCTTTCCCAGTCTCCTTTGCCAGCTTCCAGACCAGTCTGTTCTCGAGAGGATTCGCAGGTCGAGCAGAAGGTCAGCAGGGGCCTCCAGGTGGCTGCTCCCTCCACTTGCCTGGGTATCGGTGGGGCAGAACTTTCCTCCAGATGCCCCCTTACAGTTTGGTAACTTCCCCTCTTCCACGTTATTTCCCCAGATAGCCCCTGTAGTTTTTAATTTCTGTGTTTCGTTAGCATGTCCATTTTGCCCTTTTAGCTTTCCAGCACCTGTTGTGACCCATTCCTGGTATTTTTAAATCTTCTCCTTTTGGAATGTTTAGCATCATATGTTTTCCTAACTGGACGTCACTGTTATGACTCTACCCCACTCTCACAGCAATGCCTGCGTCTGTCTGTCTATCTATCGGTCATCCACCTACCTACCTATCTACCATGTCCTAATTTAATTAGCAAGAACGACAAGCAAGGCGATTTCTGTGAAGAATTCCCAAGTGAGGTCAGAGATGGCTTTCAGACTGATAACACTGGTCTCTGGCTCTTCTCTCATCTCTGATCCCTTCAATCTGAGCCTCCAGAATCTCACATCCTTTCCTTCCAAATCCGCGCCCCTCTTCTGGCCATTTCTCCTCGACTCAACTGATAACACATGAAAGTTTATAAAGAAAGGTGCAAGGAATGGCCCCTTTTGGAAATATTGGTACGTTAAAAAACACTCTTGAAACACTCTTTGAGCAAAGCGGCTCATGCTCAAAGGAACCCAGCAGAGTGCGACCGGGGTGACCGAGCAGGGTCACGCGGGTCCCCTGGAAGTTTGCTGGAGTCCTCGAGTCCCTGGAGTGGACAACATGCCCCAGCAGAGAAGACTGCTGCTGACCCATTTTTCAGATTCATTTTCAGGCACTGCAAAAGTCAGGCAAAATAAGTGACTTTGGAGGCTAGACCAGGTGCAGAACTCTCCAGCACCTTAAACTTGATATTCTCTTCCTGGTCATGTCAAGCATGGAGACGGAGCCCGAGTATATGTGGAGCCCAAGCGTTTTCTCTTTGTGCGACTTACTTTAAAGTGTATCAGTTGGGGTGATTTGGGCTGCAAGTTACAGACAATCCAACGCAAAATTACTTGAATAGCCCAGTTACTCCACTCCTAGGCGGATCTGTGAGAGAAAGAAACAGTACGACAGAAACCTTGTACATAAATGTTCATAGCAACATTATTTATAATAGTAAGTGGAAACGACCAAAATGTTTGTCAAATGATGAATAGATAAACAAAATGTGGTGTAGCCATACGATGGAATATTATTCAGCTAAAAGACTCATAGATGGAGAGCAGGATGACAGCTGGTGGGGGAGGTGTTAGCGGTGGAGGGATCGAACCAAGAGGAAAAAGGACTCATGGATGCAGATGGCAGTGTGGTGATTGTTGGGTGGAGGGGATATAAGGGAACAAATGGTAATGGAAACGATACAATAAAGATTAAATAATAGGAAGTGCAGGA
>PVJI01009042.1:0-14761 GCA_004026765.1 Micronycteris hirsuta
TATCAACAGGGGAGTGGTAGGGGGAGAGGGTGGGAATGGGGCACAGGACAAGTAGCATAAATGGGAGGTAGACAACAGACGGGGAGGTTAAGAATAGTATAGGAAGTGCAGAAGCAGAAGGACTTATGTGTATGACCTATGGACAAAACTAAAGGGTGGGGACAGGGGGGATAAGGGGATGGGAGGCAAGAAGGGGGGGAAAGTGGGACAACTGTAACAGCATAATCAATAAAATATAGGTAAAAAAAAAAAAAAGAACTGACGGCTCTGGCATTAGTCAGGCTGGGACCTGGGCTCTGTGATACACTAGCTGTGCAGTGTGGCTTCTGATAGGTACCTCCATCTCTCTGGGGTCCACCTTACCCATCTGGAAAATGGAGAAAATATACCTAATTCTGAGAGCTGGCATGAGGATTACATGAGATCACATGGGCATCCGTGAGGTTGACTTCCGGTAAAGTACAAGAACACAGAAACCCCAACTCAGTCCACCCTGATAATAAGGACACTTTTGGCTTCTATAATAAGAAGTCCAGAGGTAGGGTAGAATTCAGAGGAGCTTGATTCTGTGCCTTTATTCATTCATTTATTCACTCATAGTTCTTTACCACTTTCTATGTGGCAGGCACCATGCCGGACTTTGGGGACACAGCAGTGAGAAAACAGATAAATCCTGTACTTTAGTGGGGAAAGAGAGACAACAGACAAAGATAAATTAGTAAAAATCATATATTGGATGGGAATCAGTGTTGGAGAGAAAATTAAAGTAGGGAAGGCTCATAGACAGTGTCAGGAGAGCACACAATTTTCAATAGAGTGGTCAGGGTGGCCACTTGGAGAACATAATGTTTCAGTAATGATATGAAGGAGGCAGGGAGGATATGTGAGGGTAAAGCAGTCTATGCAGAAAAGTTGCAAATGCAAAGCCCCTGAGGCAGAAGCGTGTCTGGAGTGTTCCAGGAGGCAAAGAGACCAGTGTCGCTGGCACAGAATGAGGGAGGGGAAGATGAGGTCAGACTGGTGGAGTTTGTAATCACTGGAACAATTTCAGCTTTTACTTGTGGTGCGCTGAGGAGGGATGTGACTTGACACGGGTTAGAAGGTTGCTCTGGTGGCTGTAAGTAGGGGGATAAGGACGTACGTCGGGAGGTGAGATAGACTTTTGAAATAATCTTTCCATGAGGTGACTGGGGCATGGATAGGGTTGTAGCAGTTAGTTTCTGGACATATTCTGAAGATTAAGTCAGTAGGGTTTCCTTATCCCTACCTAAAGAGAAAGAATGATCCAAGGTTTTTGGTCTGAGCAACTGGCAGAACGGAGTTGCCATGTACTGAGAGGGGGAAGTATTAGGAGCTCAGTTTTGGATTTATTAAATTTGAGATACCCATTAGACATCTAACTGGAGATGCTGAGTAAGCAGTTGGAGATGCAATCTGGAGCTCAGAGGAAGGATCCAGACAGGAAGCATAAATGTGGGCACCAAGAGAACTGTAGGTAGAATTCAAAGTCACGAGACTTGATGAAGTGTAGGTAGCAAAGAGAAAGGATCCAAGGACTGAATCCCGGGTGCTCTGACGTTTAGAGGTGGACAGCACGAGGAACCAGCTGTGCCAGATGCTGTGGCAAGGTCTGGTAAGATGAGGCCTGAGAACTGACCATCGGATTTAGCAATGCAGTCATCGGTGACTTTGACAAGAGCAATTTCAGTGAAGTGGTGGAGGCAAAAGCCACGCTGGAGCGGCCCTGAGAAAGAGCAGGAGGAAGAGGGAGAGCAAAGGCAACTTTCTTGGGGAGTTTGCTGAAAGAGAAGAAAGAAGTGGGGTCATGGTCAGAGGGGGAAGGGTAATCAAGAGAGAATTTTTTCAGCGACAGAAATAATGCTATGTTTGTTCTGCAGATGGGAAAGACCCAACAGAAAGGGGGAAGTTGATAACACAAAAGAGGAGAATTTTGGGAGCAATATTCCTGAGTAGGCAAGAAGACATAGGTGTGACGCATAAGACACAGACCTTGCCTGCTGGGAGAACAGTTCACCCACGGTTACTGGAGAGATGGTAGAATAAATGGGTGGAGATTGTAGGTGGAAGCTTATTTTTTCTGGATGCTTCTGATTTCTCAGTGAAACAGGAAGCAAGGTCATCAGTGGAGAGGAGGTGGTTCTAGGGGTGGGAGTAGAGAGGACCAGGAATAAAGCAGTCCCCTCGGAGAGCAGGAGAGTGGATGGTGTAGGGAACTGCAGGATGACCGCTGGGCAGTACTACATCCCACTGGAGCGATCATGACTTTAAAGTGAGACTGGACAGCGTGGTAGTGTTTTCTCCAGCTGGGCTCAGCAGCACAATGTGCAAGGGGAAATGGGCAGAGATTTGGATTTAGCCAGGACTGTGCTCAATCTTTGACAGTTTACCTTCCTGCTCCCCCTTTCCTTTCATTTCCTTCTCTTGGTGGACGTTAAATTAATTAAATCAAGGGTGTCTACAGGAGTGCTCACCACCTGCACAGCAGTGGGATTGAAAACTGACCAGAGATAATCCACAGCCTGACTGTATTAGTCAGGGTCTGGTCAGGAATTTAGCACTTGGTAGGCAGTTCAACGGAGGGAGTTTGACACAGGGAACTTGTTACAGAGGTGTTGGAAGAGCAAAACAGTCAAATAGGATGGTGAGGGCTGTTTAGCAGGATCTGTAACCATGGAGACACAGCCACTACTTGAGTTGCCTCCCAAAGCAAAGAGAAGAGAAGTACCCTGACTTTTCTCTACTTCCCACCTACCAGTCTTTAGTAAAACTTCTCCAGTCTTTGACATCTTCTTGGATATCACCTCCACATACTGGCCTTGATGGAGTCCTGTCTGTTCCTGTGGAAGAAGCTGTTTCCCACCCCTGTCCTCCACAAGTACCACTGTTCTCACTGACTTATCCACTAATGCCCCTGGGTCTTGCCAGTTGGCTCACACCTTCCTTTTACCCCAGGTTGGTGCCATTCCAGGTACCTGTTTTCCACCAGCAGCTGGGCCTTCAGCACGCTCCGCCCACATGTACTTGGGCAATTTGTTTTCCTGGTCCTCATAGTGACTTACCCAATTCATTATCCTGCCTCTAGAACTGTCCCCCCTCTGATGGTCTTGCCTCCTATTTCACTGAGGAAGTCAAGGCACTCTTGGATGAACCCTCTCAACCTCCCACCCTGTTCTGCCCACTCCTTCCTTTTGGTGTCAGAATCATGCTGATGCTCTCCTGTGACTTCTGTCTCCAAAGTGCCCTTGGCCCATCTCTAAGACCAGATGGCTGTTCTGTTGGATGACACCTCTCTCCCCTCTAGAGTTTCAGCCTCTCTCCACTGGCTCCTTCCAAAGCAATTTATAAATGCACCCAAACCTTTTTCTTTAAATAACATCTCAACAACCAAATTCCTGGAAAGAATCATCTAGTTTCACTTTGTCATCCCCACTCATTTTTTTATCCATCGTAATCTGGATTTCGCTCCCCACTCCTAGCACAGGAGACCACCACCTTCCTCACGGCCAAATCTGAAGGCCTCTTTCCTTTTCATGTCTTGCCTTCTCTTAGCATTTGGTACGGCTGACCTCACCCTCGTAAGGACCGTCACTCCTGTTCTGTTTGAAAGAGTTCTGAGGGGACCTTTTGTCCTCTGCCCCAGCTCTAAGCCTTAGTGTGACCAATAGTTCTCTCTCTGACCCCTTTCCTGTCCTTCTTTTCTCTCTCCTCCTCCTCACTTTCACTCTGCATACTCCACTCCCAGGAGTTCCGTGTCAGTTTTTATACTGATGACTTACAAACGAAATCAGTCAGTCACCAATGTTGAGCTCCAAATCACCATATAGAGAGGTTCCTGCTGGTGCTTGCCATGTGATGAAAGTTCCCTGGACACTTCAAGCTTAATGCATGTGAAACTGAACTTCCTATCTCTGCCCACCTCAAACCTGCTCCTTTATACTCCCAATCATGCCACCTGAGCCAGGTGGCTTCCCAACCATGAAGCCAGAAACTTGGAGTCGCCCTTGAAGGCTCCCCTTCACAGACACACCATATACAAGTAGGGGCAAAGTCCCGCACTCTGCTGTCTATAACATTTCCCACATCTTTCATCTTCACGGCCCTGAGCCCCGTCAGGCCTTTACTCTCTAGTTTGGAGCCCTGCAAGGGTCTCCTAACGAGAGCCCCCACCCTTAGTCTTGCTGACCTCCTACTGACACCAAGGTCATCTTTCTAAAAAAAATAAAAACAAAACTTTATGTCATTCTCTAGCCCAAACCCAGTTAGATCTCCCTGTTGCCTACAAGACAAAGTTCAAACACCACGGCAGGGTCTATGAAGCCTTCTGTGGCCTGCCTCTGTCCCTGCCCCCTTCTCTCTCCGTAAATTCCTGCCCCACTCCACCCCTTTCCAAGGTCACTGTGCTCTCTCACTCTTCTGTGCCTTTTCTCTTACTGTTCCCTCTTCCTGGAGTATCCTCCATCCCCTGCTTGCCTAGAGAACACCACTTAACTTTTGAGACTCGGTTTAAGAACAGCTTCCTCTAGAAAGCTTTTTTGATCACTTTCATAGAGTAAAACTGTCCGTCCCTTGTGTCTGTACTGCACCTATGACAGGAGCCAAGGTGGAGGGGGGCACTGATGGGGTGCTCTGTGACTCACCTCTGGCCCACGGTTGTGCACCTCAAGGCCAGGGGTCCTCTCTTTTCATTGCTGTGTGCTCAGTGCCTACTTAGCGCCGGTGCCTGGCAGGGGCTCAGTGAGTCTCTTCTGTTGGTGCTGACTGGGAAGGTGGGTGTGTGGGAGGCCCTGAGAGGACTTTGACTTCCAACTACAGAAGGGTCTTGGGCTGAGAGTGTGGCTGTGAGACTTTATTTGCTCAGAGGAAAGTGCCCCCTCCCTCACCTCATCAGTGGCTCCGCTGGGAAGCCCTCCCTGCCCCGCAGTGGGTCCCAGGCAGGCAGGACAGTCAGAGGTAGGCTCTCCTGAAGGTAGAGTGACTGTTACTCCTGTTCCAGCTGCAGCTGAAGGAAAACACCTGCAAGAGAAGGGTGAACCGGGTGGCAGGACTGAGGGCAGAGATGGCAGGAGCTTGGTGGGTGCTCTGAGCATATGCATTCAGTCACCCAGTGCCTGGATCCTGTCCTGTGGTACAAGCTGGGCAATCACACATAGGAAAAAAAATTCCTAGCTGATCTTTTTCTCACTTCACCCTGTCTACAGCAGGTACCCAATCCCACGTTGAAAAGCGGGACCCCACCTTGGGACTGGATCCTTAGTATTCTTTCTTCCATTTGTTCTGGGGCTGGTGGTGGCAGGACAGGGCCTGGGGCTGAAGGACCTCTTTACCTGAGCACTTGGCATAGATCATCTTCTGGTCTCTGCTCTGGGTGACGCAGGACATGTAAAGCTTCTGGTCCTCAATCTTTTCCACGTCAACGTTTAGTACAGCCAGAGAGCCCACGGGGATCAAGCTGGGAGAGGAGGAGGCTTAGCCCAGCCTTCACACGAACCCCTGGCCCTCACCCCTTCGCCCCTGTCATCCCCCATCATTCTCTTCATCCCACCCTACCTCAAGGACTTAAGTGGCTCTGGGCTCAGGGCCTATCTGCCAGTTCCCAGAACTGGGGAAGGAGAGAGACAGGAGGGGCTTCTGTACCCCAACTGCCCAGGACAGCCCCCCTGCCCCGTGATTAAAAGGACCATGACTTTGGCCAACACCATGAGGATCTGGACTTACTTTCTGAACCCGATGTTGAGGCTTAGTGTGAACAGCCCCTCTCCAGCCAGGTAGGCGGTTTTAGAAAAGGTCTCATCTATCATGGCTGCCAGGGACCCTCCATGGGCAAACCTGGGGTGGGGGTGGGGAACAAGGCCAGGTTGCAGTGCTGGGCGGACTGGTTTCCTGGGCCTTCCCCTCCCTGAGGCAGAACCACTCTGCCTCTACCTTTCCCAGGAAAAGAAAGGAAAAGGAACTGGATCCCATCTAATCAAATCAGTCAAAATCACCTGTTGTTTCAGCATGTGTTAAGTACAATTAGTTTATTTCACCAGGAAAAAAGTTTGTTTTTTTTCCTGATAGAGTTAATAGGAAAACATTTTTTTCTGATTCATCACCTAATTGCTGGCAGCAATTGGCAGAATTTGAGGGACGCACTCACAAAGGGGATGGAAAACTCCAGACTTGTCGGCTTAGTCTCTGAGGAACCGGCCGGCTCCACCTCACCAGTCACTATGGCCAGTGCTAGGCCCACATTTAAAAAAAATTATTTATTTGTTTATTTTTGTAGCAACAAAGGAAGGGAGAGAGAAACAGAGGGAGAGAAACATCCATGTGAGAGAGAAACATCAAAACCTCAATCCGATCAGTTGCCTGTCTTACGCGCCCCCAAATCGGAGCCGCGGCCTTTTGCCCGGCGGGATGATGCCAAACCAACTGAGCCACACTGGCCAGGCCCTGAGCCCACATTTTCAAGACAGGTAACTGTGAAAGCTAACTTACGACCCAAACTTATGACATAAAGTGCCGATAAAGTGGACTCCTGAGCAGCGCTGCCTGGGAAAGCCCAGGATCCCCTTCACAGGGTGCGGCCAGCGTCTGATTATTTGAAGTGCAGAAAACTCTCCTTCTCTCTCTGTAAGCAGGCCTTTATGCCAATGCTACTTCACTGTTGGCTAAGTTGGGGAAAATAGAAAGGCACCTGGCTTTAGAATGCAGATAACACAAAACAGATTCGAGTTTCTGACGTTCAGAAGCACAGTTCCAATTCTCCATGGACCTAGGCACCTGTCCTGGCTGTGCCACATGGGTTACCTGTGGTACAGCTCCTCCCACCAGCAGGAACCACGCCCACCTGGTGTGACTCCTGTTTGATCTGGAGCAAGTCGCTAAACCTTTCTGAGCCCTAGTTTTCCAGTATGAATTGTGAAAAAAAAAATTCTTATCAGATTAGTTGAGGCGATGTTTTCAAAGCCTCATATACACTTCTGGTCACTTTCCTCCCTACACTGCTTGAACGAGGGAGAGAGGAGTTGGTGTCGAAGAGCATAAACCTGCCGCTCTCCCCTTGTCCTCACTGGCCAGTCCCGGACCATCGGCAAGTACCTCGATTCTGCAGGCTGGCTCTTGGCCAGCCAGCAACCTACCTCTCTTTGCCTAGGGGCTGGGTGGGTACTTGTGAGACAACAGAAAACTTATAGGTTGGTCTCTGCCCCCAATTCCTGGCACAGAACCCCTGAAACAATTGTAATTTCCAGGTGGATAGGAATCTTTCGTTAGACAGATGGCTCCTGGATGCGGCCGGTCACCAGAAAGATCAAGCATGATTAGAAGCTTGGAATTTTCTGCCCTGCACCCTGCCACCCGCCCCATTCTCTTGAGAAGGGAGAAGGACTGGAAATGGAGTTCATGAACAATCATGCCTATATGAGGAGGCCTCCATAGAATCCCAAAAGTCTGGGTTGGCAAACACATTCACACCGACAGGGTGATGCACCCCAATTCCGCAAAGACAGAAGCTCCTGTGCTCAGGACCCTGTCAGCCTTACCCCACACATTCCTTCACCTGGATGTTCACCTGTGTCCTTTATCAAATCCTTTAATACGCTGGTAAGTGTGTTTCCCTGAGTTCTCTGAGTCACTCTAGCAAATTAATCGAACCCAAGGAAGGGATTATGGGAACTTCAGATTTGTAACCAAATCAAAAGTTATGAATAACTTGGGGACCAACTACTTGCGATTGGCGTCTGAAGGGGGGGAAATCTTGTAGGACCAAGTCCTTAACCTATGGGATCTGACACTCTCTCCAGGTAGACGGCGCTGGAATTGAGTTAAATTGTAGGACACTTTGCTGGTGTCCCAGAGTATTGCTTGGTGTGGGGAAAAACCTCCACATATTTGGTGGCCAGAAGCGTCAGAAGTGGAGCGTTCTGTGTGAGTAGCACAGGAGATACAGGGGAAAGAAAACGTAGTAGGGAAGAACTGTGTTTTTCCCTGCACAGGAGGTAGACTGAACTGGGGCTTTCTAATTCAGTAGCAATCTCTTCACTAGACCCCCGCAGTACACTGACCTCAGTGAGGGATGGCCCTCCAATAAAAGCCAGCCACACGTCACCCCCATGCCCGCCTCCTTGAGGTTTTCCTCTTCGGAAGGGAGGGGACCCCTAACCTGGGCGGGGCTCCGGTCTCTTCCTCCCGGGTCTGCGTGCACTAGTGTGGAAATCAGCGTCTCCGTGGAATGTGCCAAGGGGTCTGAACCCACCATGTGTGGAGGGCTGACGTCCACTAAACTCTCTGAATTCTTTTTAACTACAATTGGGTCCTTCTCAGGCCTTGGGACCCTGAAGCTTCTTCTTATCTCTCCTTTCTCTCTCTTCCTTGCAGGGACTCCAGCACCCCCAACAACCTTCAGTGACTGTCCAAAGCAGGAACTGGGATGGTGGAGAAAGTAGAAAATTATGGACTGGGTGGTTCACTGGCCTTAGGCAAGAGGTTCAGGGACAGCCTAATTGAAAAAAAATTTTTTTAAAAAATCCTTACCCAAGATATGTTTATTGCTTTGAGAGAGAGAGTGGGAGAGAGAGTGGAAGAGATAGAGAGAGAGAGAAAGAAATGTTGATGTGAGAAACGTTGATTTGTTGCCTCCTGTACGCACCCTGACCAGGGATCGAACCCACAACCTAGGTATGTGCCCTGACCAAGAATTGAATCCGGAAACTTTTGGTGTACAGAACGAGGCTCCAACCAAGCCGCCCAGCCAAAGCCAGCCTGATATTCCTTGAGGATGTATTTATGTCTTTCCTGGCTCCCTTCCAAGTTTGGAGGCAGCAGAGCCCAGTGGCAAGAGCAATGGATTTGGAACCCCACTTCCTGGCCTAGAGTCCTGCGTCTGACCTTGACTGCATTGTGCTACCATGGGCAAGTTAAGTTACCTTACCTCGTGTGCATCAGTTTGCCCATGGGTAAAACATGAAGTGTGGATGGATGGTATGTGATAGCTATTTTGTGCTTTATGGTTGGTGAGCACAGAGGCCCATGGTATTACGCCTACCAGCCACTCTGATAGGTAGGTATTGTTGCCCCAGGTTTTAGGGAAGAAGACTGAAAGGCAAAGGCTAAATTGCTTGCTTGGGGTTCCAAGGCCAGCAGTGGCAGAGCAGGACGGGAGGCCTGGCTCCTCATTTCAGATCCTGTCCTCTTTCAAGTTCACCACACTCCTCTCAAAGTGGCCTATAAAACCCCTTCTTACTGGAAAATTCCTGCGCTTGGGAGGAATTCCTGCAGCTGTGAGGGAGATAAGGAGGCTCTCCCTTATCTGCACAATAAGGCTGGAATAATGATCCGAATGTCCTTGCAGTCTAGTGCAACCCCACCCAGATCCTTAGGGAGAGGTACAGTCCCAGGGCCTGGTGTGTGCCCGATCCACCTGCTGAGCCAAGCCCTGGAAGCAGCCAAGGACTTCCACCTCAGCCTTGTCTGTAGTCTTACCCGGGGGCTCCCTCCAAGTAGGGGCCTGGTTGGAAAAGACAGACGGACTTCTTCTTGGATGGGTGAAAAAAGATGACATACTCGTAGCCTTGTCCTTCCACTGGGATGCATCTGGTGAAGATGCGCCAATCACTTTTGTCTGGGGAGAGAGGGGCATTGGAGCAGCTGGAGAAGGGAGTGCACAAGGGCAAGGGGCTGGTGCAGGGTGGAGTGCCAGTCATTCAGCACCACGGGGTTGAGTCAGGCACAGGGTCAAGGATAGAACCAGAGGACACCCAGGCTCCACACCCAGGAGTCTTCCATCAAAGGCCTGAGGCACAGCCATGTCCCCAGGGAGCCCTTGGTCTGGAGGGAGGAACACTCAGGAAGTTCCCTGGCTAAGGGCGGGTCAAGTCAAGACTTTAACAGACTCTAAACACTGAAAATTAAAAAATGCAACTCAGGTAATTCACGTATAGTAATTCAAAATAACAACAATACTAAACAGCAAAATAAGTGCAGAAAAACTCACCAAAATTCTGATTCTCCCCCTCCCCTCCCCGCAAGACAACTACAACTATATCCTTTTTGGATGGGTACCAACTTCCTTTAAAATTTATTTTGGTGTCCTTGCTTTGTTTGTGCCATAAACCCAAGGGCAGTCTGTGTGCTGTACCACCCATTCATCACTGGGCAGGAAAAACACACATGAATAGGAGAGACAAGAAAACATGGACTCATGCTTGCTCGCACCCAGGCACCCGCAGACACACATGTACAAGCAAAAAGATGGAGGTGGAAAGCTCTGTCAATCTGGTGGGTGGGTGTTTCAGGGGAGCCAGTCTGGGCCTAGCAGAGCATGGACTGTCGGCCAGGCCTGCAGTGGGGGAGGGGACCCCAAAGCCTTTTGGGTTGGGGGAGGAGGATTTGGGAGGAGGCCAAAGGGCGGAGGGCTGAGATGGCAGTTCTCCCGTGCGGCGGCTACGGTGAGCTCTTTTCAGATGGGAGGAGGGGGCCCAGACAACCAGAGAACGCATTCCCTGTCCAGGGCGCAGCATGAGGGGTGGAGTCTAGTTGAGAGTCAGGAACCTGTGAGTTTCCTTCCCCAGAGTCTTTGAACACAGGGGAAGGGGTTGGCTAACCGACTCCAGTGGGCAGGGACAGCTGTGCTGATGATGAACCCTCTCAGGCCAGGCCTTACCCGAGGTGACTGCTAACCCGGATGGGAGCTTGAGCCCCTGGATGTGATCTCTGTTGGACTTGAAGGAAGGCAGCTTGACCCAACCATCGGCCTTAGTCTTCTCCAGAAATTCCTGGTACAGGCTCAGCATGTCTGGACACCAGCTGGCATTGGGAAGGGCATAATCCTTTAAATCTGTCTTCTCTGGGCAGAATCTTGAGACCTGGGTGAGAAAAATCAGGGAGATTAGACTGGTGTGCTCCTGAATTCTTGTCTTCCTTAATCCCTTCCACCAGTGTTGACCTGAGGGAAATGCCCATCTTCCTTGCAGAGGGTTTGGGTGACTGGGCTAGGAGACCCTAAAGTGCAAAGTAAGGGGAGAAAAGGAATTGGGGCTGACAATTAGGGGCATGTTGCTTGTGGTTTGTGCATGACAATTATCCTGTTTTAAAACCTGTGAGCTGTTCTTTGAGGCTGTGAATTGCCAGGATTATCCCCACTGTAGAGATGGGGAATCTGAGGAAAGAGGCTGCCAAGCTCATGAGTGTGAGAGCTGATGGTCAGACTAGAGCCCTTTCTGAGAGACTGTCTTCCCCAGGGGCTGACCACAGTTGGTGAGGACCATGGTTACCACCTCTCACCTCAGGGACTACTCCAACTTGTCCATAGCTGTGGGCCTGCCCCAGCAGCGTGGCCCTTTTGAAATGGGTTTTGAGTGCCCAGAGAGGCATGGTACAACCCGTGGGACAAGGGGTCCCCTATGGCGTCAAATGTTTATGCAGCAATCACAGCTGTGGACAGTAAGCCAGGGGCTTGCCAAGATCACACACAGGGTCTTCCCTCTGGGGATGCCCCAGCTCAGCTGCATGCTCAGCTCAGCTGGAGGAGAGCGATTCACTGAGTGGCCACACACAATTCAGGCCAGGACGACAATGTCCTGGTGGTCTTAGTTTTGGATCGAGGCTACTTGGTATCCCAAGAGCATCTTCCCTTTGCCAAATCAAATAGCTTCCCAACACCTGTCCACCTGCCCTGGCCAAATCTTCTTGGGAAGAGGAGATTTGGGGTTCTCCTTACGCCCCAGGCCCCCAGGAGAAGGGCTGTCCATTGGCCAAGCTGGGAACTCACCAGGGACTCCGTGGAGGATCCGAAAGCTGAGGCAGGGTTGAGTCTGGGCAGGATGCGGGGAGCACCAGGAACGGCTCCGTGGTGGCTGAGTCTTGCTGCCCCTTGGAGGCCTCTTCTTATCATGGCTGAGCAGTGGGGTCTGGCTGCCAGGACTGCCCGCCAACTCTTGAGGAAACAGCAGGTGAGAGAACTTCTCAGGGGAACCTTGGGGCCGCACAGCCTGCTCTCAGACAGGCCTCTCCTTTCCGTCACAAAGCTTTCATCGGCAACCTTCCACTGCAGGAGGTCAGACAAAACCAGGTCGGTTTGAGAAACACCCAGAGGTGCTTGGGGCCTTAGCCCCACCCAGGGCTTGGAGAGGGGCAGATGCTGCGAGGGAGTGAATGCAAAGCAGGGCTGGCTTGAGTCCAGAAAGAAGTATTTCTTAAAGAAGCAAAAAAGTGCCTAGAGAAATAGTATAGCGTACAAGGAGGTTTGGAGAGCTGCCCTGGAGTTCTGGGGGGAGAACAGAAAATCATGTGGGAGGAGGCAGCTTAGCAGGGGCACTCTGGCACTTTAGGAACTCCAGGGAGGGGCTGACGGCAGCAGAAAGTGCTGAGGGTGAGGAGGGGTGTGGAGGCGGGGTCCCTGCTAAGTCTGGAAAAGAGGTAGGTTTGAGTTGGGGGTTGGGCAGTGCTCAGCCAGCATCTGCAAGGTTGTGGACTTTTTTTTTCTTTTGGTGGTGTTTCTTCTTTTGAGTTAAAACTGCCAGTTTTCAAGTAATAGTCCTAGTTTCTAGTTCACTAGAATAAAGCATATTCTAAAGGTCAGAACTGTACAAATGTAGAATCATAAGAATAATAATGGTGATAACTTTTTGGCAGGTTCTGAAAGAGCAAACTGATTTAACATGGAAATTT
This sequence comes from Micronycteris hirsuta, assembly GCA_004026765.1. Classification (NCBI taxonomy): domain Eukaryota; kingdom Metazoa; phylum Chordata; class Mammalia; order Chiroptera; family Phyllostomidae; genus Micronycteris; species Micronycteris hirsuta. The sequence continues at coordinate 12,670 of PVJI01009042.1, forward strand.
AAGAGTTTTGTCCCACCTTCTGGATTTGGCTGCCCTAGAAGACTAGAATATAAATATTTTCCTCATCTCTTATGAAGCTTTTGAATGAGAATTCCTCAAGGACTGGAGGACAAGGACAAGTTTTTTGATCTATCCAGGTTCTGGGTCCAACCAAAAATATGTGAATTACTTGTCAACACTTAAAACAGAGAATTTCATGAAAAGCAGAAGGTCAAGTATCTCCAGATAAGTGGAAAGATCTGGCAAGGGTGCATCTTCATTCCTGTGCAGCAGCAATAGCTAGCTGGAGCTGACGCCCCGTGCCCTCTGTCTTGCCCCGGGGCCTCCAGGGTACTGGGTATTTCTTCATTCCCTCTGCCTGCCTCTGTGTGTGATTCTTGATTTGGAAGATGAGACTTGAGGAGGAGACAAGAGGAGTCTGAGGAAAAGGGGAGAGTAAAATCTCCACAGGGGCCCTCAAAGACTGGGAGCTGATCTCAGAAAGGTTGCCCAGGAGGGATGCAAGGGCTATTCTCCCAAGAGTCAGTAGTTATACCTGGGAAAGGAAATTCTCGTTTCATTGCATCAGAGCCAGGTGGGAGCTGGGTTCTCACCCCTTCGTGGCCAGACTTTCTTTGCAGATTGTACATCCCAGTGGGGTCTCCATCTCTTGTTGCCTGACTAGAGGAGTAACACCTTCTGGGAAATAACAGAAAATATATTGGTCTTTGCCCCATATTCCTGGCACAGAACTCCTAGATCGCTTAGAATTCCGAGGACTTCCTAAGATGGCAGCATAGGTGAAGGCGCCATGCCGTCTCGCACAACCAAACAAGGAAAAAAATCAGAAATTTATACAACCAAAACCAGCCAGATCTGACAGAAAATCTAATTGAGAGGAAGTCCGACAACCAAGGAATTAAAGAAGATACATTTGTCCAGTCTGATGAGCCGGGAGGAGCAGGGCGGAGTGCTCTGCGACCCCACGGCAAGCTGGTGAGCAGACCACAGGTCCGAGGTTGGAGGGGCAGTTCCCGCACGGCGGCAGCACACCCAGACGGGAGTGCCTGACCAAAGCGCGGCCAGAGCCCGGCTCTTCCGGACCCAGTGGGGCTGAGACTGGTGGACTGGGCAGGTCCGCATTCTCATGCAGAGAGACCGGGAGAGAAAGCAGGGCGCAACCCATCGGCGTAGATTGAGAGCACCTGTGGGGGTGGAACCGGCGGCGGGAGGAACTCCCAGCCTCACAGGAAAGTTCGCTGGGGAGACCCGCGGGGGATTGGAGCTGTGCAGCCCGTCCACCAACCCCGGAGCGACCCCCGGAGCTAGTGCAGAGGGGCTCAAATCGCTTGTAGGAGGCGGTGTGGGTGCGGAGAGTGGAGAAGGCACAATTGTGCGCTCAGGTCCCGCCCCCACAGGCTACGTCACAGCACAACTACCGGGAGCTTCCCTGCCCAGGTGAACCCCAAAGCTCCGCCCTCCTTACAGTAACAGGCGCACCGAGGGGAAAAAAAAATGGCCCAAAGAAAGGAACAGATTAAAGCTCCAGAGCTAACCGACGAAGAGATAGCCAACCTATCAGATGCACAGTTTAAAACCCTTGTAATAAGGATGCTTTCAGAATTTGATGAAAAATTATCGAAATTGCTGGAACAAATGAGGAGAGATCTGCAGGGAACCAATAGAGATAAGAATGAAACTGGGACTCAAATCAACAGAGTGGACCAGCAGAAAGAAAAAAACATCCAACCAGAAAAGAATGAAGAAACAAGAATTCAAAAAATGGAGGCGGGGCTCAGAAACCTCCAGGACATCTGTAAACGGCCCAACATACGGATCATAGGGCTGCCAGAAGGAGAAGAAGAAATCCTAGGAAATGAAAACTTATTTGAACACATAATGATGGAGAATTTCCTGAAGCTGGTGAAGGAAATAGACTTTCGGGAAGTCCAGGAAGCTCAGAGAGTCCCAAAAGAAGTTGGATCCAAAGAGGATCACACCAAGACACATCATAATTACATTACCCAAGATTAAAAATAAGGAGAGAATCTTAGAAGCAGCAAGAGAGAAGGGGACAGTTACCTACAAAGGAATCCCCATAAGACTGTCAGCA
>PVJI01009042.1:14861-67665 GCA_004026765.1 Micronycteris hirsuta
AAGGGCAGATACAGTGCTTCTCAGATAAGGTCAAGTTCAAGAAGTTCATCACCACCCAGCCTTTATTGTATGAAATGTTAAAGGGAGTTATATGAGGTATGGAGGAATATCAACAGGGGAGTGGTAGGGGGAGAGGGTGGGAATGGGGCACAGAACAAGTAGCATAAATGGGAGGTAGACAACAGACAGGGGGAGGTTAAAACAGTATAGGAAGTGCAGGAACAGAAGGACTTATGTGTATGACCTATGGACAAAACTAAAGGGAGGGGAAAGGGGGGTAAGAGGGTGGGGGCGAGAAGGGGGGAAATGGGACAACTGTAACAACATAATCAATAAAATATAGTTAAAAAAATAAAGTCCGATTTAATAAAAAAAAAAAAAAAGAATTCCCAGGGTGATAGGAGTGTCTTTTGTTCTAATGAGAGGACTCTGGGTGGGCTGCTGGATGCAGCTGATCACCAGAAGGACCAAGCCATGATCAGAAACTTGGAATTTTTAGTTTCACTTCCTATCCTGCAGGAAGGGGAGAGGGACTGGAGGTTGAGTTCATAATTGATCATGCCTCTGTGATGAAGCCTCCACAAAATCCCAAAAGTATGGGGTTTGCAGAGCTTCCAGGTTGGCAAACCCCAGCTCCTTGGAGACAGAAGCATCTGTGCTGGGACCCTCCCGTACCTCTCCATCTGGATGTCCATGTGTATCCTTTATTGTAACCTTTATTATGTAATAAACTGGTAAACATATGTAAGTGTTTCCCTGAGTTCTGTGAGCTGTTCTAGGAAATGATTGAATCCAAGGAGGGGGATGGTGGGAACGTTCCAAGTCAGACAGAGTTGTAGCCAAGTCAGACAGAGTTGTGGGTGACCCAGGGACCTACTACTTTTAGTTGGCACCTGAAACCAGTGGCAGTGTTGTGGGACTGAGCTCTTAACCTGTGGGGTCTGCGCTTACTCTGGTTAGTGTCAGAATTAATCTGTGGGGCCTCCATGCAGCCGGAATCACAGAGAACTACTTGCTGTGGGGGGATAACCCCCACATCTGGTGTCAGAAGTGTTGTGTGGAGAGTGAAGGAGAAACACAGAATTTTTCTTATAGATACCCCCCACTTTAGTTGTTTCGCAATTTTTGGTTAAATCAACTTTCAAATATTTACATCATTATGAGTTGTGTAAATTTTGCTCTGGGCCTTAGCACATATTGTAGTTCTATTTCCTTTCTTATGTAACTCTTATTTTTCTTGGGTTGATAATTACCAAGTTTTGGCTGGATGCTCTGGTCTAGGGGAATTCTAGGGAAACTGAAGGAGTTGACCTGTGGTTGAGATGATCAACCATCATTTCCCAACTGGGAGGGAAGAGAGTCCAAAAGAGAGAAAGGGAAATAAATGAAGGTCTGGGCAGATCTGTGGTACTGAAGAGCAGATATGATGTGTTCAAGAGTATGGCCAATGGAAGGTAATTAGGAAAAAAGTATCTGAGAGAACATTGAAGGTGATGGCAAAACCATGGATGAGGCCCTGATTTGGGTGGCTGGAGTAGAGTGGAGGGGGCCGGTGAAGGCCACCTTGGAAGACAAGCATTAGAATTGTGGAGAAAGCACTCTTCCCCCTTTCTGACTCCTTTCCCGCTGTTTCATAGATCTTGTGGATTCTTCCTGCAATAGTAAGCCATTTCTAGATGTGGACTGGGAGGTCAGCTATCCAGAAGGATGGGAAGGTGCTTGGCTAGTGCCTTGAGTGGTTACTATTACATGGGCTTTGGCCCCAGCCTTTTTCCTTCTGTGAACTCAGATCAAAGAAAACCAGGTGAGAGAAAAGAAAGTGTCTCCCCGGACCTGGATTCTCTGGGGAAGCAATTAGAAAAGAGGAGGCCAGTCTTATTGCCTGCCCGGTCCATTTCCAGTTTGGGGTCCATGGGGCAATGTTGAGTCTGGGGGCTTCTCTTGCGGAGATATTACCTGTCTCCAGAAGCACATCCTGGATCTGACCTACCAGGTGGTGCACAGGAGAACCAGCAGTGATGTACAGGTAAATAGTTAACAACTAACTCTTTGCAGGAGGGAAGCTCTAACTGGTAGCATCTGCCAATTTCTGTGGTGTAAATATTCCCAGAGTGGCTGATTTCAAGCTACCAATATGAAGCCACTGACACTCACTGCGAAGTTGGGAAGAGATGTGCACAACTGGCTCCTGCAAGTTGGTAGGAACTGGCTCTAGCACACCACTAAACTGGAAACTTCTTTGTCATGGAGAGAAGCAACAGGAGTAACCAAGGCCTTGGTAGATTCGGTGATCACTTCTTGGTCCCAGCCCTTTCTTCCTTTTATCAGGCTCCCAAATCTAAAGTCATGCCACTTCTTTCCTTGGAGTTTCCTTTCCTCATAAGGCTGACTATGCTGTAGCACTTAGTCTTCCCAGGTCATTCTGGACATGTGATGGAGCTCCCCCGAGGTGGGCTGCACTTTGAGGTGGTTCTGTCAGGATGGCCCCCACCTGGAAGGAACTTCCATGGTGGTCCTCCCTAGATGCCATTGCTACTTTGTCCTCTGTGAACTCAATCCCTTCTGAAGACTGGCCCTGTAGACTCACCCAGGGTGATTGCTGGAGGGCTCCCAGACTGCCCATTTGCCTCTCGGTCCATGGCTGACCTTTAGACTCTGCTCCGGCTGGCCCAGCCCTCAGGGAAACTCAGTTTCTTGATATTATGAGCTAAGAGTTAGGGGTCAGGCTGGGCAGGGGCAGCTGTGCACAACAGAGAGTGAGGGTAAAGCTGGGGGTACACAGAACGGGTGGCCCTGGCTCAGCCTCACTCAGGAGCTGCCATCACACAGGGCAGGCCTAGTGCCAGTTTCTCTAATTTCTCAAGAAAAGCCAGCCCAGATCCAGACTTCTATGTGAACCTTCTACCTTCTAGGTGTTTCAACAGCTTTATAAAAAATATTGCATGAACCAAAGCAAACATCTCCAGCTGCATCTTGTCCTGCAGGCTGCTGATTGTGCCACACGGTCCCTTTCCTCCTATCACCCTTCCCAAGTCTGTTGCTTGTGTGCCCAGATCTAGTCTCTCTGCTCCCAGATCAGCTTTCTTTCCCTGGTTCCCTTTGGGAGGGACCTTCCTAAGATTCAATTTACAACATCAACGCACGCGGTGGGCCCTTTGGAAAGGAAAATCTCTCACATGTTGAAGCCGATGAATCAGTTGGCTGTATGCTGCCTCGGGGTTTTTGCTTCATCCAGTTTTGGGTCTTGGTTACAGATGGGAAGTGTTAATGGGGATGCTTGGGGAAGGGCAGAAACTGAGCTTTAGACTATAACCAACATAGGGAAAAGGCTGTCTTCACTGAGCCTGGGGCACAGCATGGAAGTAGAAAATGTGGTTGCTTAGTACTCTGCCCAAAGGGGCCCTGGGTGGCTGGACTGGTGGGGTGGCCACCTGGAAGGGCAGGGCTGTGGCAGAGGACCCTGTGCAGAGGGAACAGGGAGCTGATAGCAGGTGCTGGCTCCAGGTGCCACTGCCTGGTGTGATTACTGGGCTGATGGAGGGGTTTATACAGGGACAGAGAATGTGCCAGGAACAAGGGGAACTTGAGCTGCCCCCAGAAATAGGGGAGCCCCTACCACAGCTCAACTGGAACTGAGTTCCTATTTGTGAACCCCTAAGAGTAGAGGCAGGACCTTTATGCTCAGAAAGTGACAAATCCTGAGGTGTGTGTGCACACACTTGGGGTGGGGCGTGCAGGCCCTAGCCAGGTCTGAAATCCCCTTGTCCTGAAACCCAGACAATCACTGAAGAGGTGTTTTCTCCAGACCAGTGGGAAGGCCACATGGTGTCACTGGTACGTCTGCTGTACCAGCTTGGGGTACAAAGTAAGGTCACATTCCTTTTAAAAGCATATTAAATGGGGGACTTCCGCCAAGATGGCAGCATAGGCTCACGCACTGCGCCACTGCTCACAACCAGAGAGTTTAAACAACGAACTCAATAGCGAAAAATAAACAACCAGAACGGACAGAATCGAACTGAAGGGAAGTCCGAAACTTCTCCAGGAAGTTGGGGAGGACGTACATCCAGGCCAGTAAGCAGGGCAGAACCCAGCGGTGGAACGGAGTGAGAGGCAGTTTGCCTGGAGGGACTCGCTCCGTGAGCACCTATCCAAAGCACGACCCTGAACAACAGGCGAACCTCGCAGGCCAGCGACATAACTGGAGAGGCCAGTGGGAACCAGCAGGGCCGAGACCGACGGAAAAGGCGGTGGGGAACTAGGGAGCGGAGAGTGAGAGGGAGCTGGAAGTGAACGGCAGACTCCATTGCTCCCTCCCAGGCCCTGCCCCCAGAGGAAACGTCACAAAAAAGCGACCCAGTTTGCTGGGCACCAGCAAACACCTAAGACTCCGACAGGTGCGCCGAGATAGAAAGAATGAAAATGGCCAAAATGAAAGATCAGAACAAATTACAACTAACAGATGAAGAGATAGGCAAATTAACAGATGCCCAGTTTAAAACACTTGTAATCAGAATGCTCACAAAACTGGAAGAAAGGTGGATGCAAATAGTTGAACAAATGAAGAATACGATAAAGATAATGGAGGAAGATTTACAGGGAACCAATAGGGAAAAAAAGGAAGCTGGGACTCAAACCAATGGGGTGGACCAGAAGGAAGAAACAAGAATTCAAAAAACCGAGGAGGGACTCAGGAACCTCAGAGACATTTGTAAACGACCCAACATCCGGATCATAGGGCTGCCAGAAGGACAAGAGGAACACCAAGAAATTGAACATATTTTTGAACAGATAATGAACGAGAACTTCCCAGATCTGGCAAAGGAAATAGGCTTCCTGGAAATCCAAGAAGCTCAGAGAACCCCGAAGAAGTGGGACCCAAAGAGGAACACACCAAGGCACATCATAAAAACATTACCCAAGATTAGGAATAAGGAGAGAATCTTACAAGCAGCAAGAGAAAAGGAGATAGTTACCTACAAAGGAATTCCCATAAGACTGTCAGCGTATTTCTCGAAGGAGACCTTCCAAGCAAGAAGGGGCTGGAGAGAAATATTTCAAATCATGAAGAGCAAGGGACTACAACCAAGAATAATCTATCCAGCAAAACTTTCATTTAGAATGGAAGGGCAGATAAAGTGCTTCTCAGATAAGGTCAAGTTCAAGGAATACATCATCACGCAGTCTTTACTATATGAAATGTTAAAGGGTTTTATTATATAAGGACTCACGTGAGAAGGCACCAAGGCCAGATCAGCTACCGGGGAATTCAGATCAGTCACAGCCAAGATGCTTGTGAGGTAAGCAAGCAAAGTATAACCAGAGAAACAAAATATAACCAGAGACATTGAAATTTAAAACAATCTGGCAGTAACCAGAGGGGAGGGGGAAGGGGATAATGGGGACAAGGGTATTCAGGAACTGCTAGAAAGAACACATGGACAAAACCAAGGGGGAGAGCAGAAGCAGGGGAGGGAGGTGGGTTTGCCTGGGGTCGGGGGTGGGGGGTAAATGCAGACAATTGTTGTTGAACAACAATAAAATAATTTAAAAAAAAAGAAAAACTGTAAAAAAAAAAAAAGCAGCATATTAAATGACTAATACCCTCCCCATGATATCCTGAGCCCCTTTCTCTCCTGAAAACTCTGATATAGGGTGTCACTAACTGTTAAACCAGGTCGGGGGCAAAGCCAGGTATGGTGATGGTGACCCGGCTGCTGTTGAGTGCCCGGAACCCCTGTCCCCTTTCCACAGGGCCAGGGGCATCCTGCGGGGGGATCATGTGTCCACACAGGATAATCAGACGATACGGAGCCAAGTTCTATGGCCCTGATGGGGCATCACCTCTGCCGATGAGTCACAGGAGGGGCTATGGTGTGGTGAGGGCCTGTGAAGGTAAGTCCTCGTCAGGCTGAAGGAGAAAGGAGGCACCACCAGGCCTTGGGAGCAGGCGGAGAGAGATGCCTACCAGGTGATTCAGGTGATTCAGCTCCCAAGTGGCTCCAGGAGGAGCCTGAACCCTCACAGCGGAGCCACCCAGGGCTCCTCCACCTCCAGCCCCCACGCCAGGAGCCCTCTCCTTTTTGACGCAATTTTCCTTGCTAACCTCCCTGTAGCCGCCCTTCTCTACCTCCCTTCTCCACAGCCAGTCCTCAGACCACCACTTAGTGGTGTGGGAGAGGCCACTTTTCTTCTCCAAATTCTTCTCATCTTTTGCAAGAGTTGCCAGAGCCTCAAACACAGGCCAGAAAGGTTAGTGCCTAAAAAACTGGTTCTTCCTCCCTGGGAACTGGTAGGCCATATCTTCATACTTCTGGGGAATGTGGGCACTCTCGGCATTCCATTCTTTGAGGGCCCTGGAAAGATTAAGGTTTGAAGAGGCAACCAATTGTTGTTACTCTCTCAATCAATGTTTCTCTCCCTCTCTTTCTCCATCCCTTCCCCTCTCTTTAGAAATAAATAAATAAATAAATAAATCTTAAAAATAAAAGTTTCCTATTAAACTGCCTGACCATGGATTCCTTCCTAGAAGCTGAGCTGTTCAGGAATGTCTGGCTCTGGGGTTCTGCTTTGGGCCTGTCTATGAAGACGGAGAAAGAACCCGTTGGGAGAGCCCTTCCTTCCTGAGGCTGTGGCTCCTGGCCTTCAGCAGGGATGGGAGATTGGGAGATGTGGTCTCCTTTGAGAGAGCGGTCTCCTGTCCACGGCTGGGCATTGGACACATGGTCTTGTCAGAAAAGAGCGATGCCATAGCTGCTCTGGTGGAGTGTGTTGGGGCAGAGAAAATCTTGCTTCCTCCCTGGTGTCCTCTCTTAGTCTGAGCTAGCCTGGCTCCTGAACACTGTGGACCCCGGTGCCTTTTTTAAAAAAGATTTTATTTATTTTTTAGAGAGACGGGAAGGGAGGAAGAAAAAGAGAGAGAGATATTGATTGGTGGCCTTTTGCATGCCCTCTAACTGGGGACCTGGCCCGCAACCCAGGCATGTGCCCAGACTAGGAATTGAACTCAGGACCCTTCACTTGCCAGGCTGGTGTTCAGCCCACTGACCCACACCAGCCACAGCCCAGGTGCTTTTTTTTAGATAAACTTTTATTTTTTTAAAAAATGTATTGATTTTAAAGAGAGATGGACATTGATTTTGTTGTTGTTGTTGCATGGATGATTATTGTATGTGCCCTGACGAGGGATCGAACTGGCAACCTTGGTGTATCGGGGCGATACTCTAACTGAATCACTTAGCCAGAGCTGACCCCAGTGCTTTACTCCCTCTGGCAGCTGTGGCTTCAGAGTTACCTGGCTCTTTAAATGTGTTACAGAACAGATTGGGGGCAGTAAAAGATATACTGTTACCAAAAGGACCCCCCTTTGTGTTTCAGGGGTTCCTCCACCCTGTACTAGGCTCATTTTGCTCGCCGCCAAAGGAAAGTTGTCTCTCAATGCCAGAGACTGGTGAAAAGGAATTATTTATTTATAAGTCATACAGGCTTAGAGTAATAACTTAATGTCTCCTTTAAAATACTAAAGTTCTTTAGAATACCCACAAACGCACACAGTCCTTCCTTTTCCCCTTTCCCCAGTCAGGGTACCATATCTCAGGAAAAGAAGTAGAAGTCCGTGACTCAGGCAGCCCCTCAGTTCCGCACCATCCGCTGTGTTGCCACAATCACCAGTTAATCCAAAATTGTGTGGCACCTCTTCATGGTCCACCAGCAAGAGTCCTTTCATCCCTTTTCTTCCAGAAAAAGTCTCTCCTGCTTCCTAAGCCGAGTGGCAAAAAGAGCCACCCAAAGCCACGTGGTCCTGCCCTCTGCCCAAGCCGTGGGGTCATTCCTGCCACAGCCATGTGGTCATGACTTTCCTTCCCGCGGCATCTCCTGCATTCTTCTGAACTGCTAAGAGAGAGCTCTGCATCACTGCTACATCTTGCTTCCCAGCTTCCTAAGCTATGTGGCAAAGGGAGCCCCAAAGCTGCAGGGTTCTCCCTCTCTCGCCAAAAGCCATATGGTTCTGCCTTGGCGTGACTGCCGAGCCTGGATTTAAATCCTGGAGCCAGTCTTCCTCTGCAGCCCCATTTTCGACTCCCCCTACAATCAGTTACACCTGCCAGCATTCCGTATTCTTCCAGTGTTACTGGGCTGCCATGCTAACTGTGGGCAGGTGTGGCCCCATGGCATGGAGCCAATCATCCCTAAGCTCTCACACAGGCACTATAACCAGGGGGAGTTGCCTGCCAGTTACAACTTGAGTGGAAGTCATTTCCATCCCCCTGGCTCAAAGCATGGCCACAGCTATTTAACACATCCATGAAACCAGTTAAAGGTTACAGATATGTTAAATGACCATGCCAGAGGTTAGCTGCAAAGCTGCTGCTACACAAAACAGCTCTCAATGGCCCTGTTCCCTGTGTCCCATCCCCCAGCTCAGACTGGGGGAGAGAGCATCCTGTATATATTTTTCTAATATTTCCTGGACACCTTGAGTTGTGGGCCCAATTACAAATCTCTACTTGGGTCCCCCTCTTGGCTGCACCCTGTTACAAATGTACACAGTGCACGTGTGCACACACAGGCATGTACAAGGCATGCACTCACAAACATTATGCATGGCCACACACAGTCATATATGCATGCACACACACATTCACATATCCACAGGTGTGTATATACACACAGAAACACACACATGCATATACACAATACACACATGGTTTTATGTTCACTTATTTATACACTCACACATGCACACATACTCATATACATGCATATACAGTGTACATGCAGGTGTGCTCACGTACTCACATAAACACACAGATATGGACACACATATACACACACAAATACACAGATGGATATGCATGTACAAGCATGGCATGAGTGCAAACATTCACTCACACTGAGCTCACACTGGGGCCAGTTTTGGAGTCTGGCCAACTTATGGCCCTGACTCCACAAAGCTCTTCCCCTTCCTAGTCTTGCCCACTGTTTCTGCCTCTATCTGCCCTCCTCCTTCCCACTGTACCTCTTGTCTAGAAGTCCCATGCTGCCTGGGGACTTCTAGACAAGATTCTAAAATTTTGAATTTTAGACCCCCAGGATCCTATGCAGATAATCACCGTCCTCCATACTGACTCTCTAGGTGCCATAAATCGGTAGTAAGGAGGGCAGGTGTGTGAAGGGGTAGGAAAAGGGTGATTTAGCTCTACCTGTCCCTCTGCAGGGCCTGACAAGATTCCACTACTGGATGCAGAAAGGTGGGTGATAAAGAAACCAGAACTGGTTATTTTTCTTGGAAACATGTTTTCGTGTAATAACTCACCAGGCACTTCTCTGTTGATTCTAAGTTGAGTTTATCTCCTATTGGCTTTTAAGTTCCTTGACTATAGCTATGTTTATTTGACACATGGACTCCAAACACTTAACACATTGCTGTGTCTTGTGGGCTCAAAGGTGTGCTGACATGACCCTTGACCAATGTGGGCGAAGATAAGAGTGACAATTACAGAAAACATGCATTTTGCCTTCATTGACTCACTTAACCCCCATGGCAGTCCTAGGAAATAAGGACTCATGTTACCTCCATTTCACAAATGAGGAAATGGGGGCACTCAGAGGTTACCTAACTTGCCCAGAAGGTCAGGACTTGAACAGACAGGACCTGAACCCCAGGGCATCTAGCTCCAAAGCCCAGGCTCCGACTTCCTTCCACTGTGACAGATCATGGGCTGCCAGAAGACTGCCCCCTTGAGGCAGCCTGGGCAGGTGAGGAGCTAGCAGAGGAAGCTACCAGTCAGATGCTGTAATTGTGGATTAAGTGTCTCCTTAGATGAGCACAGAGGCTAGTCCTGGTCAACAGAAGCCAAGTTTCAGCGAGGGTTCTCTTCTCAGTTAGGGCAAGGATGTCCTAGTCAGATCACTTCTCTCCCTGGGGATATGTCACCTATTGACCGCACACCTCCTCTGCACTGTACTAAGTGTGTGTGGACTTCCTCTTTTATGCCCCACATCCCTATGAGGTACTCACTATTTTAAAAAATTCAGTTTTGTCCTGGTTTGCTGGGATTTCGTGCCGCAAAATCCATGGGGGACCGCAACCGAATGCGTGAAAGAATCTCACACAGAGACACACTTGGAGAAGGAAGTCCAGGGCCACGGGACCATTCCCTTTATCTATGGGAAAGGCCTCGAGTGTAGCTCAGCTGGGTTTTTATTAGGAAATTCAGGACACATTAACATTGGAATGGCTAATCATCAACTATGCGAGGAACAGGGGTCTATGCTAAGTGGTTAAGATATATTGGAAGGGGGTAGATAAGCGAACTGTTTATTCAGGAAGATAAACATTAGTGCGGGGAGAAATTCCAAGCATCCATTAACATCATCCCCTTGACTCCGGGGGAAGGGTCCCAGCAAGTTAATAAATTTTAAAAAGCATGTTAACCCAATTTCCCTTCAGAGAATTCTTTTTTTAAAGATTTTATTTATTTATTTTTAGACAGAAGGGAAGGGAGGGAGAGAAACATCCATGTGTGGTTGCCCCTCACGTGGCCCCCACCAGGGACCTGGCATGCAACCCAGGCATGTGCCCTAACTGGGAATCGAACCACGACCCTTTAGTTCGCAGCCCGCGCTCAATCCACCAAGCTATACCAGCCAGGGCAATCCCTTCAGAGAATTCTTTTTCCACGGGCATGGATCACGCCGGCCCACATGGGAGTAGTTTTTTCATGTGGAGCCGAGCTCAGACACGTGTGATTCCCGGGGCTACAATTCTCCATGCGTGTGAAAAGAATTCTTAAATCTCCCCATTTTTCTTATGTGATCTCAGGAGCTGGATCGAACCTACAAAATTCGCTACTTGCTGGTCCCTTGCCCGACCCTGGGAGAATAATTTACGTATGCAGTGAAGCACACATATTATCACTATGATCAGAAACCAGCCAGAGGCCCCAAAGACCCACATTTTCAGATCAAGATCATTAAACTAAGCTTTGGGACTTGGACAGCTGAGATGGTCACAGAAACTTTCAAGTATCTCCTGTTTAGACAGGCGTTGGATGTCCTGCAATTGTTGATGCAATTCCAATTGCAGTTTATCAATCTGTCCTTTTAGATTAGTAGAAAAAGCCCCTCTAAGGTGATGCTGGATATTGCTCCAGGTATACTGGCTGGAATTCCACAGGAGGGGGGTGACGCATAGCTTGGTAAAGCCGGGGTCACAGGTTAGCTGCTGACGAGTCATGAGCGCATCCTGTCATTCCCCAATCCAGCTGAGGGCTGACTCCACCGCAGAAAGTTGGGTCAGGATTTCTTGATCAATCTGGGCCTGTTGAATCATTTCTAAAGTAGTATTGGTTAAAAGAACATCTACAACATGAGCAGTTTGAATTAAATTAACAAGGGCAGCATTTGCCGCGGTAGCCGTAGCTGCCATGATGATTGCAGAGACAATGAAAGCAATCAGGGTGCCAATGAACCGTCGGACCCACACAGAGGCCAGCACATTATTAAGCGCTACTAGGCCATGGGGATCTTCCCACTCTCGGGTCACATCAACCGGCACCCAAACTTGTGCCTGTCTTTTAACTACATACACTGTAGTGATTTTCAATTGAGTAATATTTAGGTGAGTAAGACAGCTGGCATATATGGAACCTGCAGGGACACGCAGAGAATAGATCTTTGCAGATTCATTATAGAGAACTTGAGCTGTCCTGGGGGCTGCCAAAAACATATAGGGGTAAGAGGTACAGACTGTGACCTAGCCTACTTCTGGAGGGTCATTCTGGTAAAAACATATTGGGGGTCTTTTATTGTCACAACTTACCTTCATATAGAAATGCTTCCTGGAAATAAAAGGCAAGCCTATTTTCCAAGAATTATAATGCCATGGGCTAGTGTGGTTGGGAGAAACAATCTTGATTATAGGCGCCCTGGTGCCAGGCCCTTCCCACCACAAATGGAGATGAAATCTCTTATGCTGGGCTGGAGATACCCTCGTGCCAACCCTTGATAGGATCTTCCAGTTGGCTCCCCAATTCTCTATTACAAAAGGGCTTTTGGGTAGAAAGGCAACAGTGGCGTTTAGTCCTCGGCATAAAGACCATAAAACTGAGTCTTTATGGGTAGTGTCTAAAACGCAAGGAGGAACCGGAGGGGGGTTACTAGTATGAAAAACCCTCTCGTGGGCATGCAGGCCTACCGTGGCTATCATGGAGAGCTGATCGTAAGTATTGGCCTGTATTCTGCTTGCAGCATAAAGTTGTTCCTTTAAAGGGAAGCATAATGTATCATAAAGGACAGAAAAACAGGCAGGCAGGCGCTTGGCCACATAAACCATATTTTCTAGCACTGGCAACCAGTGTTCGTTCTCTTTCAAAGGGCCACTAGGGGGCATCCACACTCCTCCAGTCCACTGAGTATCGTTAGTGGAAAAGGGGGATTCAACATCCCACCAGGTATGTAGTTTAAACACCGGTGGATCTATAATGTGGCCCCAATAGATATAAGAAGAATTAGTTTCAGCAGTTACTTCCTGCCCTCCTAGGCAGATCAGGATAGCTAGAAAGAACAAAGCTTTGGCCAAATTGGCCGACAGGACCACCAAATAAGCGATAAACCTGTTCTCCCGGGTGTCTCCTATTTTAGTCTCAACAAGAATCTCCTTGGCTCGAGCATTAAGAGCCTTAATGTCGTCCCATGTGATGGGGGCACGCTTAAAAGGAAGATTATGGGGCACCGAGGCGTTGTTGCCCTCTGTAGGAGGCGCCAGGGCCTCGGTCCCCGTCATTGGAGCAGGCTCCACCCTCCTCTGCCGTCGGACCCGGATCCACCGGCGGTGGCATGGGGGTCCGACTTCCTTCTGGTTGTTCAGGGTCAGCTGGGCCATCTGGTTCGTCAGTCTGTCGGTTTTCATCTCCAGGAAGTGTAGTTTTTTGTCTACCTCGCTCATGGTAAGGTTTTATCCTTTTTGCTGGTATCCAGAAAGGACCTGTAGGAATGGAGACACATGTGTACCCCCTTCCCCATGTTAAGAGATCTACAGGGCACTGCCAAGAGCTGTCTCCCAGCCGATCCCTATATAACACCTGAGGGTAAGGTGGTTTTGACTCTTTAGTCTGAAAATGTCTCTCAATTGGAGTACGGAGTGACTCATCACAATTTAGAAAGTTGTAGGTAAACATGGCCAGCATAATTAGATTTTTGGGGGAGGATTCATGGCTCCCCCTCTTTTGTTTTTTAAGAAGATTTTTAAAGGTATGATGAGCTCGTTCTACAATCGCTTGACCAGTTGGATTATAGGGAATTCCTGCCTTATGCTGGATATTCCAACGCTGGAGAAAGGCCTGAGTAGAATGTGCAAGGTACCCAGGACCATTATCAGTTTTAATTTGCTGAGGCCGTCCTAAATGACTAAAAGCCTCAAGCCAATGGGCTTGTATATTTTTAGCTGACTCTCCTGTTAGAGCAGATGCATGTAAAGCACTGGAATAAGTATCAATAGAAACATGAACATATTTGAATCTTCCAAAAGGGGTATAATGGGTAACATCTGTTTGCCAAATTATTTGAGATTTTAGTCCTCGAGGGTTGACTCCAGTAGATGGAGGTGCCTTGCTGAGAGCCTGGCAGTCAGGACATTCTTTAATAATTTTCTTGGCTTGGGAGCAAGGAATATTAAACTGTTTTCAAAGCGCCTGGCTATTTTGATGAAAAAATTAATGTGAATCTGCAGCTTGTTGAAAGGCATTAAGAATGCTGACTATAGCATCAACTTTATTGTTACCTTCCACCAGGGGGCCAGGCAGGCCTGAATGGGATCGAATGTGGGTAATGAAAAGAGAATGTTCTCTTTTGTCAAGGAGGGACTGCAAGGTTAAAAATAGGTTAAGTAGGTGAGGGTCTATTGAAGTTTTAACTAATGCTTGATCTACATGCAGAATGGTATAAACAGTATACCCCGAGTCACACACTAAAGTCAAAGCTTCTCGGGGCCATTGCCTTAATGCCATGATGGTTGCTAACAGCTCGGCTCTCTGGGTAGTGGGATGTCCTGAGGATATAAGATTTTTCCAAGTTTTTTCTTCTTGCCAAGAGATGGCAGCTCGACCGGTCATTCCAGACCTGTCAAGAAATACAGTTCTTGCTCCAGTTATTGGCTCTGGGCTGACTTTCTCTGCTAGCCTTATACAAAGGAATGGGATGTTCTGAAGCAATTTCTCTGAAGGTAAGTTAGTCTCTAATTCTTCTATAAAATCGGCTATGGCATATTGGAATTCGAGGGATTGAGCTGTGAGTTGTTGTAGACTTGAGTTAAGGGGACGTGAATAAAGGCAGGATCATTTCCCAGTAACTGCTGCGTTCGTTCATGCCCCTTAATAATAAGATGGCATAATGCAGTTATATAGGTGGTAATTGTGTGTTTTGGCTGATGGGACAGAAAAATCCACTCTATCATAGCTAGGTGGGGTGACAATTGTCCTCTGAGACCTGTTGGTGTGAAAGTTGGGAAACAAAAGAGTCGAAGGGGAAACTGGGGGTTAATTCTAGTAAGCTGTCGTTGCTGAATATGCTGATTTACTATGGTTAACTCTTGTAAAGCCTTGGGGGACAATTCTCTGGGGGAGTTAAGATCTGGGTCCCCTTTGAGGGTATCAAACAAATGAGTTAATTGTTGAGTAGGTATCCCAAGGCTGGGCTGCACCCAGTTGATTGCTCCCAGGAGTTGCTGGAGGCGATTGAGAGTCAAATCTTTGGGTGGGTCAATTTGCAGCACTTGGGGTCTGATTGTTTTGTTAAATAGTATGTATCCCAGATATTTCCAGGGTTCTGAATATTGGGTCTTCTCCGAGGAAATTATTAGCCCAGCAGAGTTTATGGAATGTTTAAGAAAGGAAGCAGTTTTTGCTAAAATGTCTGGGGAAGGAGCTGCAACCAAGATGTTGTCCATATAATGATAGATAATGGAGTCAGGGAACTGATTCCTTACTGGCTGGAGGACGGTGTGTACATAATGCTGGCAAATAGTTGGACTGTTAAGCATTCCCTGAGGCAGGACCTTCCATTGAAACCTTTGTAAAGGTTGGGAGTTGTTAGTAACTGGAAGGTAGAATGCAAATCGCTCCCTGTCTTTTTCCGCTAAAGGAATCGTGAAAAAGCAGTCCTTCAGATTGTGACAGGCAACCTCCTTGTTTGTCTCTGAACTTCATGAGCTCCCATGTTTTTGTACTCTGTAACCTTCATCCCAAGCCCTTGTGCTTTGTTCTTTGTCTCCCAAATAAGGTAGCTAGACCTAACTTCCGCTCCTGGCTTCTTTAATCAGCTTCTGCCACGTAGTTTCCCGCCACTGCCTTTACGTATATAACAGGCTACCTCTCTTTTGTTTGATGCTCAGCATCTGGGGACTTCCCTCTGGGTCTGTACACGTAATGAAAGTGTCGTATTCTGTCACAAACTTGGTGCATGTGAGTGTTTTTCCGCAACAGTCTGAGCTGCTCTCTCATTATCTATTTGCCTCTTGATGGCTTCTTGGAGGTGATCTATGAAATCTAGATAAGCTTCCAACGCACCTTGGCGAATGTTGGTAATGGAGGAAGCTTCCCGGGCCTGGGAATCGGGTACGATCCTCATGGCTCTAAGGGCGATGTACGCGCTTTGACTATAAGCAAGGGGGTCGAGTCTGGCCTGAGCTGTGGCGGTGGCAAATTCACCGGTTCCCATTAGCATGGGGAGAGTAACCGGGCTGTTAATCTGCGTGTTCTCAGCTCCTTGGCCGTTGGCTCTTTGAGAATACTCCGCAAACCAAACCTTGTACTGACCTTGGGTCAAAACTATTCTGCCTAAGGCAATCCAATCGCATGGAGCCATCTGATAGCTATCTGTTATGGCTTGTAACAACCCAATGGTATAAGGAGAGTTAAGACCATTTTCCTTAATGCTTCTCTTTAGGTCATTATAGAAAGAAAAAGGAAGGGGTTCATGGATTCTTCTCTGACCCCTTACCATGATGGGGAAGGCTGCCAGAATGTCTAAATCCCCAGCGTCAGCTGCTTGCTGAATGCACTGGCGCATGGTCTGAACAGGATATCTGTCTAAATCTTCTGACTTGTCCTGGTGGGCCGCTCTGCCAGGAGGAGCGCTCCCAGAGCTGGGGCGATGAACGCGGGTTATGAGATTTCTCCTTCTGGTTTCTCTACTACATTATGGGCAATTTCCTCCTCTGAGCTAGAATCCTGATCTTCCTCTTCAATCACATCTAGTTTCCTGGTCCAAATGGGTATGAGAGCTGTCTTGACTAAAACTAAGGTTGTTAAATTTTTAGATCCAATAGGAGCGCCACTATCTTGTAAAGAATGTAATTTTTCACCGACCACCTCCCAAACCTCCATGTCTAGAGTTCCTTGGTCAGGGAAAGAGGGAAAATATTTCTTTTTTTTTTTTAAGATTTTATTTATTTATTTTCAGAGAGAGGAGAAGGGAGAGAGAAAGAGCAATGTATGGTTGCCTCTCACATGGCCCTCACTGGGGACCTGGCCTGCAACCCAGGCATGTGCCCCGACTGGGAATCGAACTGGGACCCTCTGGTTCCCAGCCTGCGCTCAACCCACTGAGCTACACCAGCTGGGTGGGAAAATATTTCTTAATTGTTTGCATAAGCTTAAGGAGACAGGACTCTTTAACCTTATGTTCTGCTCCCCTTAGAAGTTGCTGAAGTATTAGTAAGTTTCCTGTTCCTTAGACAGACCGGATCCCATTGTTATTAAAAATTATTATTTCTTTGGATCAGCCGTCCTTCCCAACTCCACCGTGCTGAAATCCTATCTAATTAGCTAGTGTGTAGTGGGTCTTAAGATGTGGTGTTAGTGAGAACAGTCGAGAGAGGAGGATTGGGATATCCGAATCTCCTGCTCCCGCTTATTTGTTTTTTGGGGTATTCCCAAATGGGAAGCTCGTTAACGCTAGGCGACCAACCTCTGCGTTCCCCAAACCAGCGAGAAATTATCCTAAGTGTTTCAAGGCCCCTTTGCGTCACGGGATCTGGTCCCCAACACCCTCACAAGGTTCCGACTCACGTGGGAACACCCGATCTCTCGGGCAGAGGGGAGGAATTGCCTTGTCTTCGGAGCTCTCATGCAGTTTTCCTGAAGCTAGGCTTCCGGGTCTTCGGTGTCCGAGAGGTTGGATCACTCATTTACTGACCGCTTTCCCTGAAGGGGGGTGGTAGAGCGGGAAGACAGCTAATCCAAGAAAAAAAACCTCAAGACTTCGGTCCACTGGCTAAAGCTGCCAGGTTTTTTCCCTTTAAGCTGATTAAGTGAAAAGATTCTTTGTTCTCTCTCTCCCAGACTTATTCCTAGTTGGGGATTTAGCCTCGGGGAGTGGGCGTGTTTGTGTTTCTTTACAGTGTGCCTCTTGTTGCGAGGGATTTTTTCTTCAGATTGGTGGGGATGCCTAATGTGTTCTAGCCCCGTCCCTCGACCAATTTATTCTATCACGGGAGACTTTTGGCGAGTGCCCTGTGGCATTTACGTGCTCAACCCATGCCCTTAATGTGGCAAGATGTCCGAGAGAGGAGAAAAAGGATCTTTTCTTTTATAATTATTAATATTTATATATTAAAAATTAACGTGGCTATAAACGTTTTCGTATCGGCTCCTTCTCTTCCCCACTGCGAACGACTCTTGGCCGTCGGCCCCGTACTTACCAGGACCAATGAGCACTTTCTTTCCGCCTTCGAGCGGGCGGGGAGCTGGCTGGCTGTTAACGGTCTATGGCTCGTGGCCCATCATGCCCCTCGTTGGGCTGCCAGATGCTGGAATTTCGTCCCGCAAAATCCATGGGGGACCACAACCGAACACGTGAAAGAATCTCACACAGAGACACGCTTGGAGAAGGAAGTCCAGGGCCACGGGACCATTCCCTTTATTTATGGGAAAGGCCTCGAGTGTAGCTCAGCTGGGTTTTTATTAGGAAATTCAGGACACATTAACATTGGAATGGCTAATCATCAACTATGCGAGGAACAGGGGTCTATGCTAAGTGGTTAAGATATATTGGAAGGGGGTAGATAAGCGAACTGTTTATTCAGGAAGATAAACATTAGTGCGGGGAGAAATTCCAAGCATCCATTAACATCATCCCCTTGACTCCGGGGGAAGGGTACCAGCAAGTTAATAAATTTTAAAAAGCATGTTAACCCAATTTCCCTTCAGAGAATTCTTTTTTTTTTAAAGATTTTATTTATTTATTTTTAGACAGAAGGGAAGGAAGAGAGGGAGAGAAACATCCACGTGTGGTTGCCCCTCACGTGGCCCCCACCAGGGACCTGGCGTGCAACCCAGGCATGGGCCCTAACTGGGAATCGAACCACGACCCTTTAGTTCGCAGCCCGCGCTCAATCCACCAAGCTACACCAGCCAGGGCAATCCCTTCAGAGAATTCTTTTTCCACGGGCATGGATCACGCCGGCCCACACGGGAGTAGTTTTTTCATGTGGAGCCGAGCTCAGACACGTGTGATTCCCGGGGCTACAATTCTCCATGCGTGTGAAAAGAATTCCTACACTGGTTGGTGTGGTTCAGTGGGTTGGGTGTCGTCCTGCAAACAGAAAGGCCGCCAGTTCAATTCTCTATCATGGCACATGTCTGGGTTGTGGGCCAGCCCTCCAATTGGGGTGTGTGACAGGCAACCAATCAATGTTTCTCTTCCACATTGATGTTTCTCTCCCTCCCTTCCCCTTGCTCTTAAAAAAAAAAAAAATCATGATCCCTTGACTGTAATAGTTATGATCTAAAAACACTTAAAAAATTCAGTTTTTATTTTTATCAAAGTAATTTCTTGCACAGAGTTTAGAATCAAGCTGTGTGGGAGCAAAATCTATTATTAAAAAGTGTACATCTTCTACCCTACTCCATTTCCACGTCCACAGACTCAACCACTCTGAAATATTATAGCTGTTCCTTTCATTTTAAAAACTTGCTTAAAGTGCTTTTTGATTTTTCAGTGTTAGGTTTGCACTTTGTGTTACTTTGGTTTCACTTTCCTTACTAACATTTCCATATTTTATTTTGAGTTAGAACCTACGAAACTTCACATATGCTGTTTTTAATAGGAGCTTTGTAAGAATTTGTGTATTTAGTGATTAGATGCTGAGATTTCTATTATATTAAATTTTCTCTTAACAAAATTTTAAAAAGTCAATCCTGGCATTGGGAGCCTCAATCCTGGTTGATCTTATTTTTAAAAATATCACAAGTCCTTTGGTCTTTCATGCTGTGATTTGTTGCCAGTTTTTAACCCTTGAAGGTGGTTCCAACAGCACTCCCAGGCTTTCATCACAAATACAGTGCACACCAAGGAAAGTTCAGTCACTTCTAATATCAGTCTAATAATTAGGTTTGCAAACCTACTACAAAAAATCGTCAAGTGCTACCTCCCCGCCTCCCCCCACTGTAGAGTTATGTAGTTTGGGATCATCCCAGCTACTCTCATTGAAATTACCTATCCTCTTCATTAGTTGTTTATTGCTACATTACTTCAAATTTAGCAACACTATTTCTGAGGGTTAGGAATCTGGGAGTACGTTAATTGGGTGGTTTTGGCTCAGGGCCTCTCATAAAGTTGCAGCCAAGGGTGCAAGGCTGGGGCTGCACTCTGAAGACCAGACTGGGGCTGGAAACTGCAGTTCCTCTACACATGGACCTCTCCATAGAGATGCTCTTTGCATGGGATTCCTTAAAGTGAATGATGAGGGGGAGGGAAAGAGGAGAGAAGAAGTCTTGTATCTTGAAATTTTGCTGAATTTATTTTTTAGCTCTAGTTTTTTGATGGGTTCTTTGGGATCATTTATATACAGAATCATGTCATCTGCAAATACTTCTTCCTTTCCAATTTAGATGCCTCTCTTTTTCTTGCTCAATTGTTCTGTCTAGGACTTCTAATATTATGCTGAATAGCAATAGTAAAAGTGAATGTTTTTTTCCTGGTTTTAGGGGGATGGCTTTTAGTTTTTCACCTTTCAGTGTGATTATTAGTTGTGGGTTTTCTAGATGCTCTGTATTATGAGAAAGTTCTTATTCTGAGTGATTCTGTCTTATGAAAGAGTATTGGATTTTGTCGATGTCTTTACTGCACCCATTGAGATGTTTATGTGGTTTTGTTTATTTATTTTGTAATATATTTTATTGATTATGCTATTACATTGTCACATTTCCCCCCCTTTATTCCCCTCTGGCCCCTCCCCCCACATTCCCCTTTAGTTCCTGTCCATGGGTCATATGCATAAGTTCTTTGACTTCTACACTCCCTATACTATTCTTAACCTCCCCGTTTTCTACCTACCATTTATGCTATTTATTCTCTGTACCTTTATCCCCTTTCCCACTCCCCTGTTGATTACCCTCCATGTCTTACATAAATTCCTTTAACATTTCATATAATAAAGGCTGGGTGATGATGAGCTCCTTGAACTTGACCTTATCTGAGAAACACTTTATCTGCCCTTCCATTCTAAATGAAAGTTTTGCTGGATACAGTAAACTTGGATGTAGGTCCTTGCCTTTCATGATTTGATATAGTTCTTTCCAGCCCCTTCTTGTCTGTAAGGTCTCCTTTGAGAAATCAGTGGACAGTCTTATGGGAACTCCCTTGTAGGTAACTGTCTCCTTTTCTCTTGCTGCTTCTCAGCTTCTCTCCTTATTTTTAATCAGATAGACTGATGTTTAATCTACTGAGCCACACCAGCCAGGGCACAAATTTCCAACCTTTCCAAGACATAAAATCCATGACTTACTTTCGGTGATTTAAATTGGAAAGAAACTGCCTTATTGTCTCTACCATACAGAATGTTGTATACTTGGTGCTGAAAAATATGTATTTGGCTAGGGTTCCACAATGGCTATTTATTAGGTAGAACAGTAATTTGGCCACTGGCATAGAGAAAAGGCCAGGATTCCAGGAAGGTAACGGGGTGGGGAACATAGCAACACGAGGGACACAAGCTTCCTTAATACAGAACAAAAAGGTTTCCTTGACTTCCTTTTGTTTCATTCTTGCTTTTCCATTAGAGAAAAAAGATATTTTTCGTTATTTTTTTATTCCTCCAACAATGTATTTCTGTACATGACTATCTTTCTATTATGCTTCTTAGAAATTTAGAAACGTGGGGTTAAGACAAAAACTCACTCCCTAGTTTGTACTGATAGTTCAAAGATACTTGAACACTGAACAACATCAATTTCCCATCTTTTCTTTAAAAAAGATTTTATTTATTTTTTTGAGGGGAAGGGAGCGAGAAAGAGAGGGAGAAATCTGTTGCCTCTTGTACATACCCTGTCTGGGGACTGAACCCACAATCCATGTACCCTGACTGGCAACTGAACGGGTGACCTTTTGCTTTGTGGGACAAGGCCCCACCAACTGAGCTGCACTGCTCAGGGCGATTCCTAACCTTCATTCAAAATGTTACTTACTACTCTGTTAAGAGAGGAGATATAGGTAATGAGGAATAGCTCCATGGTTTACAGAGCAAAGTTGTGATACAGTGGAGCTGGCAACAATTCTGATTGCACCTCCCCCCTTCTTTCTGACTCTTTAGCCACCTTTTGCCAAACTTACTTTATCAAAATACAACCTGATGAAGGCAAGAATGCCAGGGTTTGATGAAGTTTGAGAACAGTCTGCTGCAAAGCAGAGAAACCATTTTGACCTTACTAGGAACTCCTGCTTTTCTCTCAGCTGGGCTTGTGCAGTCTCATTCATATGCTGCAATGTACCCTGGATGTGATCAAACCAGTGTGAGAATTAAAACTAAAAGTGGATACAAAGGGAGGTCTGAGCACACTTAATAGAAAGAAAAACTAACTGGTCATTTGGCATTCTTTCAGTTAAGTTCTTTTGCCTTGAATGTAGGTCTGATGTGCTTTAGCAGTTTTGCAAACCTGTTCAGATTCACTAAATGATTAAAGTACCTTCACTGTCTAAATTCCTACCTGTCAGGTGAAACAAGACAGCAGTGCTTGCCTCACTGCTTAGGCTCCACATATTTAAACATGCCTAGTGTCCATGAAAAGCAAGCTGTTAGCGCTGTCCTAAGAGCCCACTATCTCTGTAATCTCAGGATTAAATAGAAGGAAGGCAGGGTGTGGAGATTCTTTTCACACACATGAAGAAAGCGTAGCCCTGGGATTCACGTGTGTGAGCAAAGCATCCTGTGTGAAAAAATCTACCAAGATGGCACGCGTGGATTCATGTCCGTGGAAAAAAGAATTCTTTGTAGGGGAATTTGGCCAAAATATTTCTTAAAGATTTACTGCCTTGCTGAGTCTCTCCCCCCTGGATCTAGGGGCTTATGCTAATGAATGCCCAGGCTTTTTCCTGCCACAATATTTATGATTCTGGAGTAAATAGCCCTAGCTATCTTGCCCTCAATTTACGTATCTACCCTCTTAATGTATGGCCCCGGTCCTGTCTACCACTGGACTGGAATATACAATCTATGCATAAGTTAACGAAGACCAATCTGATGCTCTGTGCCCCAAAGCTTCAATAAAATCCCCTGGACCCGAGGCTTGGGGCTCTCTCCCAGATGACGAGGGGGAAGTCGCGTGGTCCTGGATCCCTTTTCCTGCGTATCTTTGAGTGAGAATTATCTATAGATGCATTTGGTCACGGTCACCACGGATTCTGCCTAGCGATGAATCCGCAACAGCAGGGAAGAAAGGGTGGCTGTTACTAGCTGGGTAAACTGCAAAGCTGTAAGTGCAGGCAGCTCCCTGGCACTTCCCCAAGCTCTATCAGGATTTCCAGGAAGAGGAAACTGCCAACCTCACCTCTGTACTGACCTGTCTGCTGGGGTCTTTCTTTTTCTTTTCTTTCTTTTTTATAAGAGAAAGTTTATTTAGAAAGCCATAGAGGTAGAAGAAGTGAGCCACAGAAGACATGGGTTCAGGAATCAACTTATAGCAAAAGAAGGACCCTTGGAGCTTAGAAGATATGCACCTTGCAAGATGAAAAAGGAAGGAGAGGTTAGGGTGTATTGGAGATGGGGGCGGGGGAAGAGAGAGAGAGTGAGAGAGAAGGCAAGAAACATTGATTAGTTGCCTCTGGTATGCAGCCAACTAGGGACTGAAACTACAGCATAGGTATGTGCCCTGACTTGGAACTGAACTGGCAACCTTTTGGTGCATAGGATGTGCTCCAACCAACTAAGCCACCCAGCCAGAACTCCCCCCAAATTCTTGTGTTGAAACCCTAAAGTCTAATGTGATAGTACTAATAGGTGGGGCCTTTGGGAGATGCTTAAGTAATGAGGATGGAGGCCTCATGAATGGATTAGTACCTCTATAAGAGGACCCAGAGAGATCCTAGCCCCTTCCCCCATATGCAGACACAGTGAGAAGGCATCCATTATGAACCTGAAAGCAAGCCTTCACCAAGGTGACCATATTGGCGTTTTGATCTTGGACTTTCCAGCCTCCAGAACCATGAGCAATAAATTTCTGTTGTTTATAACGAGAAATTTATAAACTAATCAGTCTGTGGTATTTTGTTCTGGCAGTCTGAATAGATTATGACATGGAGGAAACTAATCCAGGCTCCTTCCAGTGATGGTAAACTATGCTGTTAATAAGACACAACTGCATAGCTCATGTCAAAAATGGCACAGTGGTTTAACCCCCAGAATCCAAGGGAACTGAATTGAGGTATCTATTCCCTACAAGAACTAGTTCTGTTTCCTACTGTAGTCAAAAAGATTTGTTAAGATACAACAAAGCACCCTGGCTGGTGTAGCTCAGTGGATTGAGCGCGGGCTGGAAACCAGAGGGTCCCGGTTCGATTCCCAGTCAGGGCATATGCCTGGGTTGCGGGCCAGGCCCCCATGAGGGCCATGTGAGAGGCAACCATACATTGCTGTTTCTCTCCCCCCTCCCTCCCTTCCCCTCTCTCTAAAGATAAATTAAAAAAAAAAAAAAAAAGATACAACAAAGCTAGCTTTGTAATTTATCAATCATGAATGTACACATTACACACACATGCATATAGTCACCCACACATTTATTCCTTCTTTTGTTTTTCTGGCATGTCCAAGTTTGCCGATATCACCTCAGGGAGCCCATTCAAATTTCAGGAAAACCACTTACTCTAAGGACACACAAAGAATACTCTCACGGGAAGTGTTCCTATGTTAAAAAGTTTACAAGGTAAAAATAAGAGTTCCTGGAGTTGTATTCAGAAGACTGTTCGGGAAGGCAGCGTTACTAGGCTTCACCCTATGGGGGTGCTCAACAGTGGGTGAGTGGAGCAGGACTGGGGCCACATTTTCTTCTGGAGGAAGGAGAGCCTTATGCAGGTGGAGTGAAATTTATCAGAAGCTCTTTCCATGTCAAACACTTTTTTCAGGATCCAGTTTTATAAATAAGCCTAAACGAACAAAAAAACAAAAAAACTGAAGATCTTAAGTCAACTGACTTCAACCTGATGGGACTTCTCTAAACAGAAATATATATTCAAAGAAAGGCATTTAGGTTCATATTTGTAACTTCTATCTTTCATTTTCCAGCCAAATTCAGAATCAACTTTTGACTATCTCAATACTCTAATATCTTTCCTAGGTAACCAGATCCTCTACCACTTGGTCATTTTATGGTTCATTGCCACTTCCATTAAAGACAGTCAGGGAAGTGAAAGTAATTACAACTGAGCCATCTGGTACCCTTTATGATACAGAAAGGTTTGGTAAGATAGGAAGTATAAACCATAGCCTGGAATGGAGTTTTTAAATTTATGTACTCAAATTATTCATAATCTTCTTCCTGCTTCTTTCATCTATTATTCCAGCAAACTGATGCTTATGGCAAAAAAATGAATTTCTTAACACACAAAAAGCATTAACCATAAAGGAAAAGAATTAATGTGACTATACTAACATTAAAAACTTTGTTCATAAAAAAGATGCTTCTTAAAGAAAATAAAAGACAACTTTGAAAGAAGATATGTACAGTTTAGGTATCCAATAAAAAGATTAGCTTAATATAAAAATAATTATAAACCAACCTACCTGGTCTCCTTTCCAAGGGCAGCCAATATTAATGTATATGACTTTCCTAAAATAGTTTATGCAATACAAATATATACAGATATGTTCGCTTTCCCCCATTTCTTTTTTTAAATTTTCTGTACAAGGCTTATTTTTTTAAAAGATTTTATTTATTTATTTATTTTTAGAGAGAGGGGAAGGGAGGGAGAAAGAGAGGGAGAGAAACAGCAATGTATGGTTGCCTCTCACATGGCCCTCACTGGGGACCTGGCCTGCAACCCAGGCATGTGCCCTGACTGGGAATCGAACTGGGACCCTTTGGTTCCCAGCCTGCGCTCAATCCACTGAGCTACACCAGCCAGGGCTCCCCCATTTCTTTACTTTTATTTTTTAAAAAAAATGTTTATTTATTCTTTAATTGTTCAAGTACAGTTTTCTGCCTCCCCCCCCATTTCTTTACTTTTCATTTTGAAATTATTTCACGCTAACAAAAAATCTGTGAGACTACTACAAAAAACTGTTTGCTCCTATACCACTGGAGAGTAATCTGCCAAAATCTGTACAAAATGACAATAAAAAGTTACTCAATACAACATTATTTGCAAAAGCAAAAGACTGGGAAAACACACATGTCCAACACCCCAACTCCAAACCACACCACAGGGTTTATTCTCACTTTCTCTCTTTCCATACCTGGAACTCGCTTCTCTGACAGGGAGAAACCTGGCTCTCATCATGACTGCTAGTTGATGCCACCCTCTCTCCGTGGTCTCTGACACCCATGCCACTGTCCGTGTAGAAGCCTTCCTTACCCTGCGTGGGCTCTGACATACTGTGCTGGGCCACACCCCTGTGCTCCACTCCGGCTCCGACATGGTGCTGGGCCATTGGAGCCACCTCTCTCTTTGGCCTTCCCTTCACACTGAGCCTACCATGCCTGACTCTACATAACTTTTTAATAAATTATTCAGGAAGAAAGGAAGGGGTGAAGGGAAAGAAGAAGAAAAGGGGAAGAGAGTGAGAAGCACCTCTTTACTTTCTCCACACTAATGATAACATCTGCATATTATATTTTTCATTCAATATACCGGGTCCAGCAGAAGTAACACGCCTGCTTGAGTGTGACTGGTAGGGTAATAATATGGGTGTAATAATTTATGGTTTTAATTTGAACACTTCACCTAAAATGTCATATGGTGTGCTTGAGTGTGATGTTGTTATGTTACAGAATTACATGCTTATGATTTTGTAATAAAAAGGGGGCGTTATTTGTGCTGGACCCTGTATATCAATGGGGGCTCCATATTATGCATGAAGAGTTTCCTTGCTCTTATTTATGGCACCACAACATTCCACAGTACTTTTTGTGGCATGCATAATATAGTCTATGGATAAACTGTAGTCTTTTTAACCTGTCTCCCATCTGTGTATCTGTGTTTTGCCAATCTTTTGTTATTCCACATAATGTTGCCTGAGTGCCACAATTACTGGGGCCCAGAACAGCCACGTGCATTGTAATTTTGCACCTGTTATTCCACTTGAGGGATGAAGTCCTGGAAATGGGCCAAAGGGTACATGACTTGGTAATTTTGATCAATAATGTCAAATAGCTTCCTAACGGCATGTATAAGGAATATCTTTATTCTTAACTTATTCTTTGAATGACAGTGAATTCAACATTTCTGGGCATGTGTGACTTATAAAACCAAAGCAAAACAAACAAACAAACAAACAAAAACCACCATACCACCACAAGACCTGGAAAAACACAAACAAAATAACAAAATCCAAACAAATACCCCAAAGCAAAAAAAAAAAAAAACCCAACCCAAACCAAAATAAAGGGAGTGATGGCTTCTTACTTGTTGCCTCTGAGTACAGGATATTCTCATCAATACTCCGAACATCACAGGAAATAAACAGTTTCCTTCCTTCAATCTTATGAAGTTGGCTATTGATAACAACAACAGAACAAAGGGGGACAGGTCTGTAGAAGGAAAAAAAGGGGAAAAATCAGTTTTTATCAGATTTATGTAACACTGAGAGATGATCAAGTGCATACAACATTATATGCACAAGGGGTGGCAACTTATGACACCCGGGTTCAGAAAGAGCTGACTGTCGTAAATAAAATATTCCTTAAAAATGCTGACACCAGCAGCCACTCACATCCCTTTCCTCCCAGACACCACTGCTTTCAGGTGGCTCCAGGGTATCCAGTCCCTGGCTGCCCTGCTGGGTTAGGTTCAAAGGATCCCCAGGGATTCCAGCTTTGTGATGGCACAGGCTGTCCCAGCTGCTGATGCCGAGCAGTCTGAAGGGAGCTAAAATCCCTTAAAGAAATGAAAAAGAGGACCATGGGATAGTCCCAGTCACCTGCTCTCATTTTCCCTGTCATAATCAAAATTTCTCATCCAATCCCTTCAGAGTAATTTTCACTAGAAAGGCACCTAATAACAACAAATTGCTGGTAACAGCTCAATGTGCTAATAAGCCAGTGCTGTCCAATAGCACTTTATGTGACGACAGAAACGTTACATAGCTAAGCTGTCCAATGTGGGAGCCACAGGTGACTGAGCATTCAAAATGTGGCTGTTGTGAATGAGAAATCGAATCTTTAAATTTATTTAATTTTAATTAATTTATATTTAAATTTAAATAGCTACCTGTGACTGGTGGCTACAGTCACCTTTGTGAATCCTGGAGGACACTACCATAAAGAAAAAGACCTCCCTGCCTTGGCTGGGTAGCACAGTTGGTTAGAGAAACCCTTGGTATACCAAGGTTGTGGGTCTGGCCCAGAGTCAGGGCACATGTAAGTATCAATCAATCAATACATAAATAAGTGGAACAACACATCGATGTTTCTCTCTCTCTTTCTTAAATCAATAAATTAAAAATAAATATTCCTTTAAAGGTTAAATTATAGCTGGCAGAACAACATAGAACAGGGAGATGTGCTTTGTGCTCCTACAGTACCACCATGTGGATGAAGGAGCTGCCCTGGATGAAGGAGCTGCCCCAGGTGCAAAGGAAGTTATCACTGTGATTAACTTTTGCTCACTCTTCCCCCTCATTTGCTTTTCCTGAACCTCTTCATGGAACAACCCAGCTTTATTCTTTTCTTGGGCCAGTTCAAGATTCACTAAGAGCCAAGGGACATTAGGTGTTCTAGCCTGCCCAAATCCCCCTTTTCTACTAACATTGCTCCCTTCCTTTTTCCATGTCTTACCCCTCACCCCATTCTGTCAATCACACACACTAACAATCTCCCTTATGTGGGGAATCGCCCCCATTCTTAATTCATGTAGATTGACTAGAGTTGACAGCTGACTCCCATCACCCCAGTACCCAGTGAAAGGTTGCGGGCTGGGCACAGGCCAAAACAGTCAGTCCTGGAACTTGCACTGGAGCCCTTGTGGCACTCCATTAGGAAGGGTACTTGGGGATAAAGCAGACCCAGAGGAAAGTGTGGCTGAGACACTAACGGCATCATTGAACACATGCACCCAGCCACACCTGTCTTCTTAACCACACAGGCCAACAGGTTCCCTTCTTTCCTTAGGCTAGTGTGAGTTAAGAGTTCTATCTTTTGTATTGGAAAGAGTCCTTAATTAATGAGAGGCGAAG
The DNA here is from genome assembly GCA_004026765.1 of Micronycteris hirsuta. Taxonomy (NCBI): domain Eukaryota; kingdom Metazoa; phylum Chordata; class Mammalia; order Chiroptera; family Phyllostomidae; genus Micronycteris; species Micronycteris hirsuta. Next base: position 43,525 of record PVJI01009042.1, read on the forward strand.
AGAAAGTATCTCAGAAAATACAAAACAATATAACCACTATATTTATAAAGTATAATTTTGTAAATGTGAGTAATATTTAGGCACAGATTAGTTTGGCTGGCATAGGAGACAGGCTTCAAATAATTTTCCTTAATTTAATTTTGCTACATAACTTACTAAGACAGTATCAGAGGCAGAAAAGAGATGAGAGATAAAAGCAAAATTTAAAAATAAAAGAGAAAACACATATATATATACGATAGAGAGTCTTAACAAATCCAAAAGATGGCTCTTTGAAAGACTAATAATCTCTGTCAACACAGATCAAGAAAAACGAGCAAGTACAAATACCATGAAAACCAAAAGGTCATAACTACAGATTTAACTTAGCTAACAAAATGAGAATACTGTGAATAACTTCACATCAATAAAATTTAAAACTTAGATGAAATGAAAAACCATGCAGAAATATATGATATCAAAATTGAAAAAAAAAAAAGATTAGGAAGCCTGAATAGTTGAATAAAGAAGATACTGAGGCCCTGGGAGAACAGGGAAAGACCTCTGGTCACTGAATCATTTCAGGGGAAGCCCCTCACTGACCAGAATACCGCCCAGGACCAACTGTAAACAAAAAGAGTCTACTGACTTAGTTAAGTCAAATGTTGGGACTACAATAGTAGCTAGTGTTTCCCTAACCGATTTACTATAGATTTTTAAACAAATTCCCTTATTGTTGACTTTTAATTTAATGTGGCCATAGAACTTAGTTGTAAGATTCTGATTCTTTAAAATTTATTGAGATTTGATTTATGAACCACTACATACATGGTCAATTTTTGTAAATGCTCCATGTGTGCTTGGGAAGAAAGCATATTCTCCAATGACAGGATATAGGGTTCTATATCTGTCCAATAAATTATACTTGTTATCTCATGGTGTTTAAATTTTCTCTTTTCTAATTTTTTTGGTCTGTTTCTCTATCACTGAGAACAGTGTGTTGAAATCTTCCACTATGAAAGTGAATTAGTCAATTTCTCTCTGGATTCTACTAGTTTTGTTTATATACTTTGAAGTTATTTTACTAGGTACATACTGATTTGGAATTGTTACTATCTGCTATTGAACTGAATCTTTTATTATGAAGTAGCTGTCTCTATCCCTAATATAACTTTTTAAACAATTACATTTTTCCTGATATTCCAGCCCTCTTCTCGTTCACTTTTTCCTGGCATATTTTTCTTTCCTTTTGTCTCATATAAACAGTTTATAGCTTTTCACATTTTATAATCTTTTTTCAAAATAAATTTTATAATCTCTTCCTTTGAAATAACAATTTGGTCCACTTACTACATTTAGTGCAATTACTGATTTATTTAGACATTTCTTTTATTGGCATTCCATTTGACTCACTTTTTTCTCTTCCTTGCATTTTTAAAAATGGAATTTTATTTTATTTACCTTGTTTTTACTTTTCTACTAGTTTAGGCTTTAGTTATACATTCATTCCTCTCCAGTGAAAAATACAGATGTTGAACATTAATTATGTTCACCCTCTCTCAAACTACATGCTATTGTTCAATATTTCAGCTGTCCTTCTTTTACTTCCAAGAATTTAGACATTATTATTACTTATATTTAGACTGTTTAGAGTTTGTTATCCACGTGTTTACTGATGTATTTGCTCACTATTGTTTTTTCATCTGTCTGCCTGGTGGGATTACTTTCCTTCTTTTTGTGGTACATTCTTCAGAAGTTCCCTAGGTATTGTCCTGTTGTTTGTAAACTTTCTCTATTTTGTTGAAATAAAAATGCCCTTATGTTGCCCTAATTTTTAAACTTTAATTTTTTCGGAGAGCATGATTCTGAGGCAGGATAGTAAGAAGCTGGGCAAATTCCTGGGTAAGTGGAATGGGGAAACTGAGACAAGATAATTAAACAAGCCAAACAATTTGAACAACTAACAGTCAACTAGTGAATCTAAGACCTTATTATCCCTAACCAAGGACACTTGAGAGCAAATGGTTTATACCTCTCCTCCCTAACCAGAGCATAAATAGCTTAAATCATCCTGTTTGGGGAGATAGAGAACAGAGACTCAATTAATGCCATTTATGCCAGCCAAACTCAAGGACTAACGAAATCAGGGAACAAATAACAAAAACCCAATTAGAGCCAGGACGATCCAACATAAAAGTGAATCAGTAAAGCAGACTAAAGACTAATCCCAAATTTCCCTATCTGTTCATTTATTATGCATCTGCACATTAAAAACGCACCTGGCCCTGGCCAGTGTGGCTCAGTTGGTTGGAGCATCATCCCATAACCAAAAATATGCTGGTTCGATTCCTGTTCAGGTGCATAAGGGAGGCAACTAATCAATGTTTCTCTCTCTCTAAAAGCAATGAAAAAATGCCCTTGGGTAAGAACAAATAAAACAAAACAAAGCAAAACAAAAAAGAGCACCTGGAAAGCTGATGGATATTCTGCTGAAATCCTCCCCAATGAAGAGAGATAAAACCCTGAAGACAGAGTATCAGCACGGGCCCGCTCTTGAGCACAACCATGCCCCTTCTCGGGCATTAACTTTTTACTTCCTCCTAACCTCTATGGGTCCCCACGAGACTTGCAACCAGGGGAGCAGCAGGCAGCGGCAGCTTGTCCCAGGCTTACCCCTGATCCTGTCTCCCAAGGCTCCCCTTTCCTATGACTTTCCAGTGAGCTAACAGCAGCCCCACCTTGGCTCACTTCTTTTACATAATGTTTGTAGGGAGCCAAAGCAGAGCACCACCTGAGCTCTCCCCTACTGCTTCTTCTATCCTAAATCCTTTGTTTGACTGCCCCCAGCTTTAATAAGCACATTCTAAAGATCAGTTGAACTTGTATTGTGAAATCTTTACTGCATGAAGACATACACTACAGGCTGATTTGAGAGAGACCCGATCCAGGCCAGGTCCCTGTCCAGTGACAATTCTAGGTTACATGTTTCTTTCAGGACTCCTAAGATACGTAATTATCTTCTGGCTTCCACTATTGCTATTGAGAAACTAGCTGCCAGTGTAATAGTGCCCTCCTGCTTCTAACAAACAAGACTACTCTGAGCACCATTTTATCTCTGACTATCTTTAAGATCTCTCTGCCTTCAGATTCTTTAATTTCTTTGTAATATATCTAGATATGAATTTATTTTGATTTATCTTGGCTTGATTATGTTGTGCTTTCTGTATCTGTGGACTCATGTTTTTCTTTAGTTCAAGAATATATTAATTTATTCAGTTCAAGAATATATTCATCTATTCTCTCTCCAAATAGTGAATATCCTTTCCATGCTCTCCACTCGCTTCTTCTAGAACTCTGAATAGAGCACATTTGAACTTTTCACTTGTCCTCTGGACCTTAACCTCTATATTTTTCATCTCTTTTTTTATTTTATGCTGGATTCAGGGTAATTTCTTAAGTTCTCTATTTCTGTTCACTTTCAGCAGTGTTTAAAGCCTTTTAACCTATCCACTGAGGGATGCTTGTCTTTAAACAATTACATTTTCATTTCTAAAAGTTTTAGGTTCTGTGGACAATCTGCTTAATAATTTTTTTATAGTTCCTTATTGCTTTCTCTTTTTGTGATTTCATCTTTTCTTTCATATTGTGTATCTGATTATCATGATATCTTAAGTCCCTGATGATCAATTATTCATGGTTTCTGCTGATTCTCACTTATTTTGGTTTATTTCCTTGTGAATTTGACACAGGGTCTAGTTGTTATGAAAGGGGAATGTCCTTTGGAATTTCTTGTCTGCTATGCTGCATGAAGAAGTCTAATCCAGAGCTTCCCAACCAATATGCCATGAGTGGGTTATAGAAATGCTGAGATATTGATTTTTCATCTGGCTAGTTACCACTAATAATTAGATGCTTTGTCTATTTATTCTAATGTGCCAAGCACAAGGAAATAAAACAACATACTTTCCCTGGCTGGTGTAGTTCAGTGGATTGAACACAGGCTGGGAACCAAAGGGTCATTGGTTCGATTCCCAGTCAGGGCACATGCCTGGGTTGTGGGCCAGGTCCCCAGTGGGGGCCATGTGAGAGGCAACCACACATTGATGTTTCTCTGCCTCTCTTTCTCCCTCCCTTCCCCTCTCTCTAAAAATAAATAAAATCTTAAAAAAAAAAAACAAAACAAAACCCCAAAACAACATCCTAAAGGCCACATATGAAAAGCCCATAGCTAACATCACCACACTCAATGGGGAAAGACTAAAGCTTTTCCTCTAAGATGAAGAATATGGTAAGTATGCCCACTTTTGCTTCTTCTATTCAACTTATTACTATAAATCCTAGCCAGAGCAATTAGGCAAGAAAAAAGAAAGGCATCCAAATTGAATAAGAAGTACATTATCTCTGTTTATAGATGACACGATTTTACATGCAGAAAACCCCAAAGCTTCCACAAAAAACTGTTAGAACGAGCAAATGAATTCAGCAAAGTTGCAGGATATAAAATCAACACACAAAAACCAGTTGCATTTCTATATGCTAACAACAAACAATTTGGAAAGGAAATTAAAAAAATGATTTCATTTACAATAGCTCAAAAATAAATACATAGGAATAAACAACCAAGGAGGCCCAAAACTTATACACTAAAAATCACAAAACATTGCTAAAAAAAATACAAATAAAAAAAGATACAAATAAGTGGAAAGACATCCTGTATTTATGAACTAAAAGTTAATACTGTTAAGATGTCAATATTAACCAAAGTGAACTATAGCAGTAAGGTCATCCTGCCTATTATGAGAACACAGAGGACAATCTACTATTTTTCTGATCATTAGCATCATTCTCCATTAATAGGAATCAGGGATGTTTGTAGCTATTCCTTATCTTGGCATATATGTGCCTTGCTGTTGCTAGAAGTAAAAGCGATGATAACAACAACAATAGCAAGCTGCTAACACTACTGAGTGTTTGTTATGTGGCCAGATATTGTTCTAGGTGTTTACATGGATCGATTCATTTACTACTCACCATGAGAAGTGCTGGGAAATTTATGGTCCCCAAGATAGGATTTTCCTATGACTTATCCAATGACTGATGTGTAAGGACTATGAAGTCTCTCTCCAGTTCCCTTGCCTGATGTAGGGGCAATTCTGAGGCATACATTTCACTCCAGAGTTCCATGTATGATCAGGCTGAAGCTCCCCTTTGCAGGACTTTGAGAGCTCAACCTTGGTTGGCTTCTTCCCCTTTCCTGTCCTGCCTCTCCCACTGCCTGGCTAATTTCCCCCGGAAGCACGTCCTTAATAATTACTTGCACACAAATCTTTGTCTCAGGGTCTGTTGCTGGGGAACCTGACCTGTGACACCTAAGAAAGAGAGAATACTCATGAATTTACCTTTTAAAATTGATGTTGAGATTGGCAGTCATGACAAGTCCTTCAGCGTTCATTGCAGACATACCAACAGTAGCATCAATCATGGTTGCAACAGCACCTCCATGGAGGAATCTGGTTACAACAGGAGGGCAAGAAATATTTTTGAATAGTGTGAAAAGAGAGAAACATTATCCAAGCATCTCCATATATTATAATTTGCTTATGTCTATGTTCAGTGTACTAAATGTCAAATATCCATGCCCCCAACTTTAATAGTGTAGTGTTTATAATAAAACAACTTAATGGTAATCAGATCACAAGCAAGCAAAAAGCTAAAATATTATGTAGAAAATTTATATTTTTAGTAAACTAACTATACACATCATTGTTTTTTTTTCTTTACTTTATTGTTGTTCAATTACAGTCATCTGCATTTTCTCTCCCCCACTCTCCCCCACTGACACCATTGTTTAAAAATTTAGGAAATGCAGATAAACAAAAGGAAAATAAAGATAAATAAAAATTGTAAGGTCATCTAGTGACAAACCACTGTTAACAAGTCAATGATACTGTCTCAAATTATACTCTACTGCCTTATGTCCTATGCTTCTGTGACCATAATTTATTACAAACACCTTTCCAGGTCAATAAATACATCTACATTACCATTTTAATGCCTTCAATATAGTCCATGAATACAGGGGGATACTGCAAGATAACAATCTTTTAGACTCACATTTTCAGGCTATCATTCTTACCCGGGCATTCCTTGCAGGTGAGGGCCTCCTTGAAACAAGCAAACTATCCTTTTCTCAGCATCATTATAGAACATCACGTATTCAAAGCCCAGGCCATCCTTAAAGCTTTCGGTGAAGATCTGGGCCTGTGCCAGTTGTTCTTTGTCTATATGCTTTGCGGTTGTAGGGAAATAACCTGGGTGGTCACATGAGAAACAGGTATGAGAAAGGCACCGTGACAGAGCTATAAACATCTGCCCTGCTAGAATAACAGGTCAATAAATGACTGACTACAATGTTAACCAGGTATAAAACTAAACGGAGCCCTGACCAGTGTGGCTCAGTTGATTGGGCATTGATCCACAAAGCAAAAGTTTGCTGGTTCGATTTCTGGTCAGGGCACATTACCTGGGTTGTGGGTTTGGTCCCCGGTTGGCGTGTGTAGAAGACAATTGATTGATGTTTCTCATATTGATGTTTTTCTCCCTCTCTTTCTCCCTCCCTTCCTCCCTCTCTAAAAATAAATAAATAAAATCTTTTAAAAAAATGAAGGTAATGGGAGGGTATCAAAGAACAGAATATAAGATCTTTGCCCTTATGGAATTAACAGCTTAACTGGGGACATAGTAAATGTAAGTGAAATAACAACAAAGAACTTTCTCTTACATGGCAAACAGGAAATATGGTACATAAATGCTGAGAATACACTGAATAAAATACTAAGGTGTACACAGAAGTCCTTCCTGGAATAAATGTGGTTTAAATGAGATTTAAAGCCCTGGCTGGTGTGGCTCAGTAGACTTCGAAGCAAGGGGTCACTGGTTCGATTCCTGGTTGGGACACATGCCTGGGTTGGGAGCCTGGTCCCCAGTGGGGGGTTGCACAAGAGGCAACAACACATTGGTGTTTCTCTCTCTTTCTCCCTCCCTTCCCCTCTCTCTAAAAATAAATAAATAAATAAATAAAATCTTAAAAAAAATGAGATTTAAAGAGAATGAATAATGTAACAGTAGGGAGGTTTTCTTGCAGAAATGAGTTTAGCCTGAGCAGAAGAGAGTTATCATGGTGCATCAGAAACTGGTTTAGTCCAGCCTACTATTCCATGTGATTATGACTCTTAAGTTCCCAGACTTGGGGTTAGAACCATTAGGGTTCATCAAATCAAATTAGTGAGTTATAATCAAGCTTTAAAAAGGAACAGAATGCTTCATATATATCCTGGGGAAGCAGTAGTACACTTCTTTATATAAAATTTTTCAATTAGACAACTTTGCACAAGTTGTATATATAAGGTTGTAAGTCAAAATGCAGGTCACTTCAAAAAATAAAGACTGAAAACTACTGTCCTAAATGAAGGGCATATTTGTCCTTTCACATCTACTTCAAGATTTAACTCCCAAAACTCTTAGCTTTCTTTCACAGCTCATTATGATTTGCTGTGCATAACATTATCTAAGTTTCTTTTATTGCTACTGAATTAATGTTTACTGACTTGGAAAAAGATATGAGATGAGCAGATCTGGGAGAAGTGGGGAGAAGGTCAGGAAGGGTGAATTTTACTTAGGCCATGAGCATCCTGGGGGGTGAGCACCCTTAGAATTTGTATGCTCAATAACTGGAATAAATAGGTACTTTATATTCTCTAGCAGTTGTTGAGAAAATGAATGATTTAAAGGTTCAATGAAACTTAAAACTGAGCACCAGTATCACGGTGCAGTAAAAAGAACCTTGTGCTGGGAATTGGACCTAGAACTTGCTCCTTTCTTTGTACTTTATCCGCACAGTGAGGAGATAAACCTAAATGACTTCTAAGATCGCTTCCAACTCTGACATTCTGGAATTTCAGGGTAAGATAAGCACTGAACCTTTTAATTTTTACTTAGGAGTCCAAAACTTCTGGTCTAGATTATAGAACCTTGGGGTTATCTCACACAAATGAGAAAAATAAAGCTGGTGGAGTAAATTTGTTAGAAATGCAGATTCTTAGGCTCTACTCCTGACCTACTGAAGCATGACCTGAATTTTAACAAGGTTCCCAGGTGCTTCATATTCGTATTTAAATCTGAGAGGCACTGGTATTTTAAAACATGGGATAACACTGCAGAGGAGTAACATGATAGGTCTGCAGTTTGAATTACTCTGCCAAAATCACAGTCACCCAAGTTATCTGCTAGGTTGGGTCATTTTCTCCAGCAATGCTCAGCTATATGAGGACCCGAGCAAAAAAAGAGATGGCAGATGGTTACATTCATTCAGGGCCCCAGGACTGGGGATTTCCTAGGTAAGTAGACTAGAGAGGTTAAGACGGAAGAGGGCTATGGGGACAATGAGAAAGTAGAGGACTCAATGAACTGAAGGTTTTAATGAGGTCAAAGAATTGTTTCTGTGGTGCCCTTGAACAAGCAAGCTGGAAGGAAAAAGGCTGTCATCAGAAAACAGGATGCCTAAATGTGTGGATCTGGAGATTGTGCATTTTCTGAAGATGATAAGGCTCAAGATGTCCTTGGGAGTGTGTAGCTGGGCTGGTGAGAACGTTCATAGTTGATGGGGAAACAAATGAACTGAAGAGCCATGGTACAGATGCTGGAGTTGCTGAGGACGGTGAACCGAATTGGGTGAGAGAAAAATGGTTAACCAGTTGCTTTCAGCGTATGAGGGAGAGGTTGGCAGATGATGGCAAGGAGGGGAAGAAGAGGAGGGTGATAAACACAGATGGTATAAACCTCAAAGGAATGGGGCTTTTCTCAAAGAAAGGGGAAGTAAGGGTTTGAAAGCAAGTATGGATAGTGACGAGGACCTCAAATTCTTCCCTATTCTGAGAGGGTCAATTTTCAGGCGTGGGAGGGTGAGAGGGGAAGCAGAACCATGTGGGAACAAACCCCCGGAAAACGCTGACATTTAGGGAGCAGGTAGAGAGAAAGAGGGAAGATTGGTCAGGCGAGTTATGAAAACCACGAGAAAAACAGTTTCAAGGTGAATGAAATCAGTAGCTAGGGTTAAAAAATGTCCACCAAATTTGGCACTTAGGTCACTAGTGGCTTAAGTGAAGATATTTCTGTAGGGCTGTTAGGGGAGAAGCCAGACTGCCCTGGGTTAAGGACATTTAAGTAATTGTGTGATATGGTAAATAGTGAGAATGGAATTAGTAATATAGATTACTATTTTTCTTGCTTCATTTGTAGAATAGAGTAATTCTTATTTCTGTCCATTGGAGGTTCTATGTGAATAAAGAGACTTATAAACTCTATTTCTTCTTGGTTAAGGTAGTTGTTTTTTTGTTTTTTTTAGGATTTTACTTACTTATTTTTAGAGACAGGGGAAGGAGGGAGAAAGAGAAGGAAGAGAAACACGGATGCAAGAGAAAAACATCATATGCACTCTGACTGGGACCGAATCCGCAACTCAGGAATGTGCTCTGACCAGGAATTGAACCAGCAACCTTTCGCTTTGCGGAACAATGCCCAATCAACTAAGCAACATTGGTCAGGGCTTGGTTAAGGTAGTTTTATTTTTGTTTCATTCAATCCTTCAGCAAATATTGAAATATGGTACCATGAAGAAACACAGGTAAGGAAAGGTAAAATAACTGGACAGAGTCATACAGCTTTAAGTTGTGGAACCAGAATTTGAACCCACACACTATATTTCAACCATTAAATTGGGAAGTTGCCAGCTTTTGGATGGTCTCTAAAGCCATGAGAATGAATGAGATTACCAATGGAGTATTGAGAAAGAGGACTAAGGCCTGAGACATGGGGCACCTTGACATTAACAGTGTGAGGATAATGAGGCAAAAAAGGTGAAAAGGAGGGACCAGTGAAATGGGAGAATACTGTGTCCTGGAAGCCAAGTTCAAGGAGAAGGGAGTCACCATCTTTGCCAAAAGCTGAGAGAGGTCATTAGTTAGCAACATGAAGGTTACCGGTGCCCTTGGCAAGAGTAGTTTTGATGAAGTGGTAGGATGAGAGTCTGATTGGAGTGGGTTCAACAGAGACTGGGGAGAGAGAAATGCAGTTGTGGTACATCTGCATGTTGATGAGAAAGGTCTCTCAGAAAAGGGACATCCTTAAGTAGGCCAAAGGGATAGAATGCAGTGCACAACTGGAAAGCTTAGCCTCTCCTAAGAGTATGGACAGTTCACTCAAAACAGGAAAAAGCAGAGCATTAGAACGGCTGCAGGGAGGAGGTTAAATGAGGCAACAGGAGCTTGGAAGTTCTATTCTGATTGCTTTTATTTTTTCTCTTACTGAAATAGGAGGCAAGATCAACTAAGAGTAAGGCTTGAGGAAAAAGTAGGAAATAGCTAGGAGAGCAGCAGAGGGAACAGATGAGGGAAAAAAGAAGTATGACTGTCAGGCAACATTAACGGCTCATTTCAGTTCATTTTTTATAAAAACATCACAATTTCCAAACCATATCATTCTTAAAGATATGTCTGGATTAAAAGATAACAAGTAAATTAGGAAATATCTGCATAACCTTCATGAATTCAGGGACCCTATTTGTGTAACTCAGGCCTGTTTCAGGAATATGCTTGGCATAGCACAGATGCTCAACAGTTGCTAAATCAATAAACACTAGACGCTGCAAATAAGAAATTGAAAAGGGCCCTGGCTGGTGTAGCTCAGTGGATTGAGCACGGGCTGGGAACCAAAGGGTCCTGGTTTGATTCCCAGTCAGGGCACATGCCTAGGTTGCAGGCCAGGTCCCCATGAGGGCCATGTGAGAGGCAACCATACATTGCTGTTTCTCTCCCTCTCTGTCTCCCTCCCTCCCTTCCCCTCTCTCTAAAAAAATAAAATCTTAAAAAAAAAAAAATCGGAAAGGTTTTTATAGGCTAAGTCTAAAAATGAAAAGTCTCAATAGGGTGGGTGTTGTCCCGCAAAGCCAAAAGTCACTGGCTCAACTGCCAGACAGAGCACAACCTGGGTTGTGGTCCAGCTCTCTGACTGGGGACGTGCGAGAGGCAACTGACTGATGTTTCTCTCCCTCTCTTCCCCACTCCCTAAAAATAAATAAAATCTTAAAAAAAAAATGAAGAGAGAGAGAGATGTATATATTCTTCAGTTAAGCTCAGTAAGTTAGCCACATAAGTACAGAAGGGAAACAAATAATTCAAATGAAAGACCCAGGGTATTAACTGACTGTCAGCGTGACATGGCTGCTTACCCAGTGCTAATGTCTTATTCTGCATGGGAAGATCATAACTTGATTTCAAGCTTACTTCTGGGAAGCAGACACTTGGGATTCTGAGAAACTAAAACATGTGCTGGGAAAAGCAACCAGGAACATAAAGAAGGTTGAAATACCTCTGTGAGAAATGCCTGAAAATAACAGAGAAGACTGGCATAGAAATGAGAACTGGCAGGTGCGCAGGAGTGAGAGGCACGTACCCAATTCCTACATGCAAAAGATCCCAAGGGAAGGACTACATTCACTCAGTGTGCTCCTCGATGGTAGAGCTCAACAGATGGGTGAAGGTCACAAGAGATTACAGCTCAGTACAGTCTAAGGAAGAAATCACTAATAATTAGAGCTGTCCAAAATGGAAAAAGCCCCTTTGTCCCAAGTACCCCATGATTGGAGGGGTTCAGGTGAAGTCTGGATGCCTGGCTGGCTGTAAGGGTTAATGTAGAAGCAAGAGAAGACAGAAGAAGTTATATTACAGTAGTGGTTCCCAGCCTTTCATTCTGAGGGAGCCCAGTGTCCTCTCGTCAATAGCAGTGGCTTAATAGGGAGAGTGCTGGATCGTGAGGTTGATCACCTCACTGTTTTCTTCATTTCTATGCCCCAGTGCCTAGCACAATGTCTGCCACTTGGTAGGTGTTCAATAAATATTTGTGTAAGAAATAAGGCTAGTAATTCTCAAGGGAGAAAAGAAGGAAGTAGCAGTGGAGACTTCAGAATTCCCTTTATGTGATTCTGATGGTCCCCTTGCATCCCCAGAATAAATGATCTTCTAGAGCTCAATGCTGAGATTCTATTTATCTATTTATCCTGATTTGATTTACCTAATTATTTCAATACCTATGTACATTTGAAATACCCTTTAAATAGTGGTTCCTAACATTTGTAGGTCATGAAGTCCTTGGAGAATCTTATGAAAGCCACTAATATCTCCCTAAAAAAATGGACATTCTTTGGGGGAGGGGAGACTATTACTTTCTGATTTTATCTGAATGCTGTACTTCTTGCAGTCTCATAAGGAAAGATGCTACAATTTTTTGTTTTAAATGCAAATCTAATTTAAGAGCCTAGTGAGGCATTATAGCATCTTCTAAAATTGTTGGTGTTATCACCTCCATTTAAAGGGAAATAAAACAAAAAAATGAGTACAGTAAGACTGGCTTTTCAGTGTAAAGATAAAGTCAGCTTAAAGAATGTTCTATTTCTAGTCAGTTGTTAATGTCATCACAAAAATCAGTGGTTCCCAAATTCCAGGACCCACCTGTACCCAAATCATCTAGAAGGTTGTTAAAAATAGATTCTCAGGCTCTACACCAAAGGGTTGAGGTGATTCAGATCAAGAGAAACACTGACAAACAATAGTATAACTTCTCAATTAGTGAAAAACTGGTAAGCCAATGTAGCCTTGGAAGCAAAATTTTCCAAGTTTTTCAATGTGCCCCTTTTAAAACAGGACGGTTGGCTTGTTTATGGTTTTTACTCCTCCCAGACCCAAGAAAAGAGATGAAAAAAACAATGGGCAGAAGGAGTTACTCATTTTTCCCTGGGTATCGCCCATGCATACATGAAATATACAAGTTAATAAACTTCTGCCTCTTTTTCTTGTTAATCTGTCTTTTTCAAAAGAATATTTTATTCATTTTTTAGAGAGGGGAAAGGGAGGAATAGAGGGAGAGAAACATCAATGTGTGGTCATCTCTCACATACTCCCCAATGGGGACCTGGCCCACAACCCAGGCATGTGCCCTGACTGGGAACTGAAGTGGTGACCTTCGGTTTGCAGGCTGGCACTCAATCTACTGAGCCACACCAGCCAAGGCTAATCTGTCTCTTATTACAAGAGTCTCAGCTAAGAACTCAGAAGGGTAGAAGGAAAATCATTTTCCTACCCTACAGTTTCTGGCAACTCATGCGGGACCTGCTGGGACATTCCAGTTGCTCCAGAGCCTGTAGATGGAATGGGTTCTGGAAAAATGGGCAGAACTTAGCAAGGGGTAAGAATTCTTACCAAAGTCTACTTTCTTGGACCTCTCTCTCCAGTGCCTGGTTGAGAGAGAAATGTAAAACTTTTATGTTGTTCCTTCCTTTGCAAATTCAGCTTAGCAGGAGAAAAACAGGTGTAAGAATTAGTTCTGTAAACTATGGCTGATGAATCAGCTTTCAGGTACCCAATGATTATCAATCCTTTCCCTCCCAGGGATAGTTAGTGCTTTCCTGTTCATCTTGTTTTGAGTTCTGAGAACTTGGCTTGAATTTCTATCTGCTGGGGCATGCAGGTTGTCGGATCTTATGTGTGTAAGTGGCTCAACTGTCAGGTTGGGGCCCCCAAAATATGGCTGGACAGAAATGTGGGTTGCACCCAATTTGTGGCTATCATCCTACCAACTGTTGCCAGCTCTCGGTAGGTAGGTGGGGGTGTTGTCTAAGTCATGATTTCTTTTGGCTACTTTTGGGAGTGGTTCTGGATCTTGAGAGGGCTGCATCAAATTTTATACCCTCTTTGGGCACTTCTCTTGTGTCTCCATTAAGCCATAAATGCTTGTTAGTTTTGGCTTTTAGTCACTGGTGTAAAAAAAAAAAAAGGAAACTAAAATTTAAGAAGTTTTAAAATTTAAGTTTTAAAATTTAAAAATTTAAGAAGGAGTTCAATACTGTCAGGAAAGTTTACTGTTTGTCCCAGCTGGAACTTAATAAGATATTTGAAAGAATTTTTGTGAAAGGAGACCTATAGCCATACGGTGGCCAAACTGGAGGCTGATATTTGGAGCCTAGCAGGATTCTTTTTCTTTTAAAATCCTCCCCAAAGATATATTTATTGGTTTTAGAGAGAGGGAAACTGGGGGAAAGTGGGGAGGGGGGAGGGAGGGAGAGAGGGAGAGAAAGAGAGAGAGAGAGACAGACATTGATTAGTTGTCTCTCATACACATCCTGCTGGAAATCAAACCCACAACCTTTTGGTGTATGGGATGATGCTCCAACAAACTGAACCACCTGGCCAAGGCAGGACTATTTTTTATTGGGTTGGCCAAAAAGTTCATTTAGTTTCTTCCAGACGATGGCTCTAGTAGTGCTTAGTTGCCTTTAACTTCATTCAAAACAACTTTGTTAGATTGCATTGTGACAGCTGTCATATCAGCATGCATTTTATAAAAGCTTATCAAAATTGGTGAATTTCTGTGCAGCCATTTTAATATTGAAGATGGAAGAAGATATGTCAACATTTTCGGTGTATCATGTTTTATTTCAAGAAAGGTAAAAACACAACTGAAATGCAAAAAAGATTTGTTCAGTGTATGAAGAAGGTGCTGTGACTTATTGAATGTTCCAAAAAATAGTTTGTGAAGTTTCTTGGTACCACTGACATTTTGGTCAAATAATCCTTTGCTGTGGGGCAGTCTTATGCATTGGAAGATGTTTGGCAGCACCCCTGGCCTCTACCCACTAGAAGGCAATGTCAGGAGACAGCCAACATACTCAAAATATCCAAATCAATAGTTATTGGTGAAAATGAAAAATATATCTTTTATTATACAGAAAAAACCATATGGACTTTTTGGCCAACCCGACGAAAACGTTCTCTGTTCTCTATTTTTTTTTTTAAGATTTTATTTATTTATTTTCAGAGAGAGGAGAAGGGAGGGGAGAAAGAGCAATGTATGGTTGCCTCTCACATGGCCCTCATGGGGACCTGGCCTGCAACCCAGGCATGTGCCCTGACTGGGAATCGAACCGGGACCCTACTCTGTTCTCTATTTTTGATCCTGCTCCTTCCATGGAAACTTCTCAGTCAACTGAAACTCCTTTCTCAAAACACTGCTGACTCTAGTCCCCAGCAATTCTGTTCACCTCCTTCTTGTTGGCATAATTTTGCTGAGGATGATTTGGAACTTCATTGGCTTCTTTGGGAGAGTTATGAGCTCCCCAAACTGGGTCTTCGAAGACCTCTTCCTTCCCATTGCTCTGTTCCTCTTTCCTCCTTTTGCTACCTTCAATATTCCACTCAGTTCCCTTGAATCTTTTGATATGTCTCCATTCAAACCCCTACCTCTTCCACCCTTCCCAGACTTTCCCCTTCCCACTTCAGCTCCCTACAGTCACTTGGACTTTAGGTCCCTCATCCTCCATCAAGGGCTCTAAAGGGACCTAGAGACCCCAAAAGCAACTACTTGAAAAGAGAAAAGGAGTTATTTGGAAACTGGGCAAATGAAAAACTCTTAAAAGCCTTCTCTACAAAAGCAGTTAGAAGCTTTAGCCACTGAGTGGGTAACAACTTACTCTATCTGCCTGAAACACAATTTAGAGTCAACTGTTCTTTGGAAACTAGTGAGATTTGTATTACTGTACCTCATACATTGAGTTTAAAAATGAAAAGTTTAAAAATGAAAACTATAAGATCTCTGTTTATGTCTGTCTGTATATTTATGTATGTCGATATATATATGTTCTAGATGTGATATTTTTCTACCCATGGATGAGATTGCAAAAATTAATGTTAAAAAAGCTGTACTTAATTGGTTACAAAAAAGTGCTCATATAAATTAAGTATTCCTAAAACTCTCAGAAACACAGAAATTAACCAATATATTTTTCAAGTTCACATGACTTGGATAATCTTTGGCAAATAACAATACTGCTGGTTTAATGAAACAACAATAATAAAGATAACACCGAGAAAAACATTATACCTTCAGAGTTGCCAACACTAAATTTAATGCAGACACACAATTTTTTTCTCCCTGGGTTTACTAGTCAAATAAGCTCATATTATCTGTTACAAGTTTTTCAGCAAGAAAAACAACAAAATGATGGCTAGCTGTTTAATGTCTCATGAGTTTTTCATGAGTAATGTAAATAAAATTAAGAGCAGGTGAATAAAATCGATGTAAGACAAAAGTTTATAAACTTTTCAACAGTAATTAGGTTTTATAGTAAGTCTACCTAAAAATGTTCCCAAATCTCTTTGGTAACTTACACTCTTAAGGGTTTTGCTAAGTGATGGATATTAATTGAATATCTAGATTATTTTCAAATAGAATAATATACTGAAACATTAATTCCTAAACATAACTCTAAGTTTACCTACCTTTGACCTCTTATTACAAAAGAACTAAAAATATTTGGGTGTGTTAGTAAACATCTTGAGCCACATTGAAAACTGTACTTATGAGGAAGCGCATGGTTCTAGAAATTTTGAAGTGCATTCGTAAATTTGTCAAAGTACAGCACGCTGGTATGACATATAGTTCACAGTTGCTTTCTTAGTTTCACTTGAAGTTAAGGTCTCTAAGCATTAAGAATTCTAATTAATATACATAACTGAAATGACTAGGAGTAATAAGAGAAAAAACTGCAAACAAAATAGAATGTATTTTTGGTAATAACAGGTATAAGGTAGGGAGATGTGTTTTTCTTAAGTGGAAAAAAAGTGATTCTGAATAACTGATTGCTTCAGAATGAGAAAGTAGAGAATAAAGGACAAACTAAGTATTTCAACAGACAAAGTAGGGGGTGGGGGTGGAGAGAGAGACATGGTCAAGCTGGCTAAAATTAAATAAATTTATCATAGTGTTTTTAAAATATGTTTTAATATCAATAGAATCCCAATGCAAAATTAAAATTTCATATTCTTTCATCTATTAAAAGAGCATAGTTTTCTTAAGACTCTTGGTCAGCTCTTGATAAAGAGATTTTTCTTTCCCAAATTAATCTGCCTAGAAAGCAAAGATTTTGTCTTACCAGAATAATTTCCTGTGCTTCGTGTTGTCTTTTTTTTTTTTAAAGGGAACTTTTTTTTTAAGATTTTATTTATTTATTTTCAGAGAGAGGAGAAGGGAGGGAGAAAGAGCAATGTACGGTTGCCTCTCACATGGCCCTCATTGGGGACCTGGCCTGCAACCCAGGCATGTGCCCCGACTGGGAATCGAACCGGGACCCTCTGGTTCCCAGCCCGCGCTCAATCCACTGAGCTACACCAGCCGGGCCTTCGTGTTGTCTTTATCAGGTCTTTGATCACTTAAGAATACCGAGTTTTCTCAACTGAAAAAGCTACGGGTTTTTTTTTTTTTAAACTATGTAACTTTCTGTGTTTGCCTTTGAAATCTTTTGTCACTTTGGTTAAATGGACATCTAGGATTTGTTTCAGTGACCTGTGATCCTACTTAATCAAATATTTTAAACCTATGACTATTTTTGGCAAACTTCCCCAAATCAAATTCTGAAATCTTTTTACCTTGAAATAACTTCCAGAAGGTCCCTGGAATATTTCAAGAGATGTGATCTCTCTCCTTACAGAAGACAGATTTCAAACTATTTAGGCTTATCTGACATATTAAATTACATGGGAAGCATTTTCAAATAAGAAGTGATGTTTAACTTTCTTAGGTTATATTTGTATGGGTTCGTGCTACTAATGTAAGTGTTCCAGAAACTGTATGAGATTTCTAGAAATCTGATTGGTTCTGGTATAATATCATCACTCATAATTATAATTATTACCTTAAACTGTATGCTATGTCACAAAATAGCCAAATTTCTTTGTAAAATGCATTATAATGAACACTTATCAACCTTTAACCATGCCTATTTTAAAAGTCTTTTTGTCATTACAGACAGTTATTGCTTTACACTGATGCTTTGCAAAAGTGCTTAGTTTTCAAAGAGATTCAAGGAAAGGACTCTTACCATTATTGGTTTCTGATTAACTCTAAGATCATACCACTGAACTGGGGAAGAATTTTCAGAACTCGAATGGAAAACCGGATTTATAAAACCGCCAAAATCAAGCAGAACAAGAGTTAATTACATGGGACTGAATGAACTGATGAGAATGATCACAGTTTTATATGACTTTTTCTTTGAAACACTGCTGGTTGTTTAAGGTCCTGTTTTGCAGATTTAAGGAAAACTTTTTTTCTCTCGTAAGCTATCTATACCTTATACAAATTTAGGAAGGCACTTTTTATAAACAGATTTGAAACATTTATCTTTTTCCCTACCTGATCATTACAGAATTTGGAAACTCTTACTGAGTATTCTTATTTTTATGGTAATACAGTTATTTGCAGAATCTGTTCTCTTTATAACAGGACACAGTTGGAAACACTGGCTATATTACCAAAGCTTTGACTGGAATATTTGAGACTAATGTGCATAGAGTCAGACAGCTTTAAGGAACTAAGGTTGACTTTATGAAGCCAATAAAGTCCCGGTTAAAAAACCACCTGTTACCTTGCTTATAGGGTCACTTCCTGGCAGGGCCAGGAACCTCAAGACATTTTGGGATCTGGAGACGAAAAGAATCCACCCAAATCCATAGGTATTACAGGCAAAGATGGTGAGTTCTTGGCTCGGCTTCCTAGTCTTAAGAGGCTTTTCAATCGGAGTCCAATCTGAGATTCCTTATGAAAAATAAACTCAAAAAATCTATGTGGCCAAATCACTATTCTTGGTGTACTTAGGTAGATAATCAGGCCACGTTTAATGAGACTAAACTTATTCTGCAAAGAAATTAGTCTTACTGAGATAATCTTTACCAGAAATGTGGTGACTGCAAAGAGAGAAATTATGGTTCAGTAGCATGCCTTTGTGGATATCAGATCCTACTGCTGTTCACTGTCTTTGAGGTTTTGTTATCTACCTGCAAACTGGCCTGGACCCTAAATTCTTCTAGTTTCCTCCAATACCTGGCTATGACTCTCCAAACTGATGTTTCCAATTTTCTCCCGCCCTTTTTACTTGGAGTCACTAAGAACAAAAACTGCTTTTCCTGAAGCTCTGTGAACTGAAGCTAGACAACGTGATAGAAACTTCAGAGAAATCACAACAGCTCAAAATGGACAACCAACTTGACTGTTGCTGCGTGGGCTACTTGGATAGTTCACTGGAATACCTGGCGATATCACCACAGACATTCAAACTGCAAACCAGGAAAATCTGTCAGAGTGCCACTGCCTGTCCTCATTGCATCTGAAGATGCTCAACATCTAGAAATCTTCTAGACTAACCACCCTCTGGATTAAAAAAACTGTGTTTACAGTTTGTTCTAATATCCTTTGTTTTTCTTATGTTTCCACAGAAATGAGTCTTATGAAATACAAAACTGCTCACACCATTCAGAGACTACTTGCAATACTGCATCCTGAATGGAGACACAACTAGGTAACTGGATTGACCTATTCTCAGAACTAAGAAATTGATTCGGCGAGATGGAGCACTCTACCAACTCAGCTTCTGGGATGTAAAACTTCTTGGGGAAGCTTCAAAGGCAGGGAATGAAGAGTAGAAAAATATGCCACCCCCAAACCTGGCTCTGGCTCTTAACCCTTCATCAGGAGTATGCTGAGAAACAGCAGCTGTAAGAGATGCTCTGGAGACAGAGTAGAAGTTAACCTTCTGTGAGGGAAATTTACATTTATGAAGAAAATCTTCATTTCTAAGGGTGGCTCCCTTCCTGTACCAGAAAGAGAACAGTAAGTCTAAATTAAAAGAACCTTATCAGTGGAGAAAGCACCTACTTAAATCTGCCTAACAAACCTTACCCTTGCTTGCTGCTTTTCCTGCTAACCTTCCCACAACTTCGCCCTCCCCATGCCTTTCTTTTGTCATTGGCTACAGGTGGCATTTAAACTGAGGTCTCAGGCAACCTTGGGGAGTTAATCACTATCCCCGGGTATTTCCCAAGCATATATAAGGGATACGTGTTAAACTTCTGGGTTTTGTTGTTGTTGCTCTTGTTTGTTTTTGCAAAGCAATGGGCGGGAAAGAAGGTGGTTCATTATTCCTCCCAATTTCTATCCTAAGGATCAGGCACCACATTTTAGAGACTAAAAAATTCTCCTTAAAAAAAAATTAGGTGCATTTATTTTTTCCACAGCAGCCATAGGACATGCTTTATGTTTTATTTATTTAATGGTTTGCCTCTCAACACCAGAGTGTCTGCTCCATGAGGGAGAGAGTTTATTTAGACAAAGGAAAATAGTCTCTTACACAGGTCCCCTGGTATGTTTCTTCCCTTCCTTCTCCTTTCTTCTTCCTACAAATATTTATAAGGCACTTACTATGCACTGGGTACTGTTCCAAGCACTGGAGATACAGTAGGAAATAAAACGTGGACCTTACCCACTAGTGGTGAGATAACCATTAAAGGAAGAAAACACAAATGTACCTTAATAACTGCATAATATTAAGTAAAAGAAAACAATCTGTAAACATTCTAACTATAAGGCATTCTGGAAAAGGCAAAACTATGGAGACAGAAAAAGATCAATGGTTTTCAAGGGTTCAGAGGGAAGGAGGGAGGGATGAACAAGAGAAGCACAGAGCGTTTTTTTTAAGGCAGTGAAACTATTCAGTATGATACTTTTATGATAAGTACATGTCATTGTACACTTGTCAAAACCCACAGAAGTACAACTTAAAAGAGTGAACCCTAAAGTAAAGTATGGACTTTAGTTAACAACAATGTAACAATACTGGCTCATCAATTATAACAAATGTACTACACTAATGCTAGGTGTTAATAATAGGGAAAGCTAGGGTGGAACTCTGTACTTTCCATTCATTTTTCTGTATATCTGAAACTGCTAAAAAAAAAAGTCTTAATTAAAGAGATCACATGTATATAAAGAACAGGAAGTATAATGTGTGTGTGTTGGAGGTATGGTAGGTTGCCTTGGAAGTCATGAGTCTGGGTGATGTGGGGGTGACCTAAGCATACCAAGCTTCTTCGGGTGGCAGAGCCATACAATGAGGTAAATGGTGAAATGAAATTACTGACAGCAGCCTCAATACAGAGAAGCAATGAGGCTGTGGGAGGGTGGAGGCTCTCTGGGGTTCTTTGTTAACGCCTGCTAATGGTGATGAGGATGCCTGTGTGGGAGACAGTCTTATTCTCTGCAAAAGGCTTTATGTGTTCCCACAATCTGCAAAATTCATTGAGATTTCTGGCCTATAAAACTGGAGAACACGGAACCCCCTGCACTATACTCCTTCCTTTTTTCAAGTGGTAACTAGTGCTTCAATCTGTTCTTAGTTTTATATTTGATATTTAAATATTCTTTATGGAAGAGTCACTGTTCCTACCATGAATAAAGGTTATGAAGTCGTGAATATTTGAAGCTGCTTTATAATTATAGAAAGGCAAAAGTCTCCAGGAGCCATCTTCACATTTCTTCATGAACTGTTCAAAGAGGAGTCTCATGTCCTTGCTCCAGCTCGGTTTGGGGAGAGAAGAGTCTTTATGAAGGGCTGCCTCAAAAAGCGATCTCTAAAAGACAGAGAAGAAAAAGAAGAGTAATGGGAGGTGCATCCTATGTCATAACAGTTAAGACTATTGTCCTGCTTTTCCTCTTTCCAGAAGCTTGATTTTGGAGTAGAAGCAAATTTCAAGGATTACCTGGTCCAACCTCCTTGGGAAAAACAGGAGACAGAGAGAGCGAGATGATTTGCTCAGTGTCACCCAACGAGCTACTGGCAGAGGTCTGTTTGTGGGCTTCCTCTTTTTTTCCAAACCTTAATCAAGCACAGGTGAGCCAGGTACTGGAGATAAAGAGAAATGATGGGTAGACATTTTCCCCCGTGTAAAAAGTGGGTTATGCTACCAGTGGGGAATGCACAGGAAGTCAGAGCATAGGGGAGAGGTATTCATCTCAGATTGGGACTCAGGGTGGGGTTCTCTGACTTGAATCTTGATAAGACAAGCAGAAATTAGGCAGCTAGAAAGAGCATTGTAGGCAAAGAAACAGCGTGCAGAAGCAAGGAGGCATGAAACAGTTTTGAAAGCCATATTATAGGTCTATGAAAGTAAATACTACTTATTATCCCCATTTTACAGATGATGAAACTAAGGCCTGCAAGAATCTCAGTATTGATGTGTTGTTTTTGTACAGAGGGAGGAACAGATAGCTGCAGAGATGTAGGCAAGGGCCTGTGAGAAGCCTTCACACTAAGCTACCTGGTTTGAATTGTGTCTGCAGTACTCTGAAGAATTTTAGACAAGACGAGACATGATCAGATCTGGCCATGATATGAAAGATAGTAGGAATGACCAAGATTGGATTAGAGGGCCATGTTTTGAGGCTACTGGGATAGCCCAGGCAAAAAATTACAAGTGCACAAAGCAGAACTAGATGACTATTTAAATAAAAAGAGTGAGGGAAGAAGAAAAACACAGAGGCCAATCCCAGGTTTCTGAAATTTACAACAGACTGGGTGACAGAGCCAATTACTGAGAAAATATAAAGAGGAAGAAGAGGTCTGGGGGACAAGTGCTTGGTCATAGTAACAACGGCTTCCACCAAGGCAATTTCTCTGTGGCACGGAGCACTGCTACCATTCCTATGCCCAGGCAGCAAGGGGAATGGTGCAAGGGCCCTGAAGGAGCAGGACGAAGTGAATGCCCAAAGGCACCACAAAAGGAAAGTTGGTCCTTTTGAATTCTTCAGAAATGTTGGGACGTTAATGGTCACAGAAGCTATCAACTTTGTAGCATTCTACTTCCAGCCACCCTTATCAATTCACTCAGATTCAAGGTACCTACAACATTTGGAATGTACCCTGAAATCATAACATGGAGTCGTGCTTACTGTGATGGATTACCAGCTATCCAGACTTCCGTTGACCCTTGGATGGCTACAACCCTGGACTAATGGTAATTTTAGGGAGCCTGTCTCAAGAACTCTATGGATCTAGAAACTTCCTGGGTGAACAAAAGGAAGTCTTAACTTCGCAAGGGAAAGTGTGAGCAGGGCAGAGAACAGGCCACTTCCTATAGCTCAGGAATTGTACCTTTGTTTGTTCCTTATGGTTTTGCATTGGCTCATCCCTTCAGAACTCAGCTCAGAAAATTTGGAAGAGAAACAACAACAACAAAAACCCACCCATTATTTCTCCATCTTAATACACCAATAATAAAATTTTGATGTATTTCCTCCAAGTTTTTTGAAGTGTAAATTTTCTTACTTTTAATCTCTGTAAGAAATATTATTTTTCTTTCTGCTTATCACTTAAAATTACTTACTGTTCTCTTTTTTATGTTGTTCATCTTAATTATGACCATTTTCAATATTAGAAAAATAGTCCTTTAACTTATATACTATAATTTATTTAACCATTTAGTTGGACATTTATTTCCAATCTTTTGCTGCTTTAAATAAAAATGTTCATTAGAACATTTGAGTATAGCTTTTTCTCTATCTTGGATTATTTCCTTAGAAATAAGGAAATTTTGCAGCTTTTAAAGTACATGATTTCTAGAAGTAATTTAACAGACACGACTAGTCATAAAATAATAATGTATCGACCAATCCTCGTCAAATGAGAGGTAGGTTTTGAAGTTGTGAATCTGGGTCATCTCATCCATAGGTCTCACCTTAAATAGACAACTCTAGGATTGATCAGTTCTAGTGCCATTTATGGACTACTGCAACAGAAATAATTTAAGACTTTTAGGAATTAGAATGACTTCCTTGACTGTGGGCTCTCCTACCTGATTTTAACTTTGAAAGTCTGGTATTCAGCTAAATGTAGCAAACTTTTTTTTAGCTCTACTATGTGCCCTGGTTCTGTGCCAGGAACAGATAACACAAAGAGAGAAGACTTAGGCCCTGCCTTCAAGTGCTTGTAGGCTTGAGTGTGAAAACGCTAAAATAGAAGTAGATATAGAGACTTCCGCCAAGATGGCAGCGTAGGTGGTCGCACTCGCTGCCCGCACATCCAGAATGTCCATACAATGAATGCAGTAGCAAAAAATTAAACAACCAGAACGGACAGAATCGAACTGAAGGGAAGTCCGACACCCAGGAGGTAGGAGAAGACGAACATCCAGGCCGGTAAGCGGGGCAGAAACGGGCGGAGGAAGCAGC
>PVJI01009043.1:0-67566 GCA_004026765.1 Micronycteris hirsuta
TTCTTTGGGGTTCTCTGAGCTTCTTGGATTTCCAGGAAGCCTATTTCCTTTGCCAGATCTGGGAAGTTTTCCTTCATTATCTGTTCAAAAATACATTCAATTTCTTGGTGTTCCTCTTGTCCTTCTGGCAGCCCTATGATCCGGATATTGGGTCGTTTACAAATGTCTCTGAGGTTCCTGAGACCCTCCTCATTTTTTTTGAATTCTTGTTTCTTCCTTCTGGTCCACCCCATTGGTTTGAGATCCAACCTCCTTTTTTTTCCTGTTGGTTCCCTGTAAATCTTCCTCCATTATCCTTATCGTATTCTTCATCTGTTCAACTATTTGCGTCCACCTATCTTCCAGTTTTGTTAACAATTTGATTACAAGCATTTTAAATTGTGCATCTGATAGGTTGACTATGTCATCATCCGTTAGTTGTAATTTGTTCTGATCTTTCATTTTGGCCATTTTCATTCTTTTTTATCTCGGTGCACTTGTCAGCTGGCAGGTGCCTGCAACCTGGGTCGCTTTTTGGATGACGTTGCCTCTGGGGGCAGGGCCTGGGAGGAAGCAATGGCAACCTCCGATCACCGCGGGCTCCCATCACTCCTCCGCTCCCCAGTTCCCCACCGCCTTTTCTGCCAGACTGGGTTCTGCTGGCTCAGCGCTGGCCTCTCTCCGGCAGCGTCCCCGGCTTGCAGGATTCACCTGTTGTTCGGGGCCACGCCCTGTTCAGGCACTGGCGGCGTGAGTCCCTCCATGAGAGCTGCCTCTCACTCTGCTCCTCTGCTTGGTTCTGCCCCGCTTACCAGCCTGGATGTTCGTCTTCTCCTACCTCCTGGGTGTCGGACTTCCCTTCAGTTCGATTCTGTCCGTTCTGGTTGTTTAGTTTTTCGCTACTGCGTTCGTTGTTTAGACACTCTGGATGTGCGGGCAGCGAGTGCGACCACCTACACTGCCATCTTGGCGGAAGTCCTAACTACACTTTCAAAAATGGCTCCTAGATATACAACACTACCTCCAGTTTCAACAGACAGTTCTTCTTCCTACTTGTACCAGTTTTTCTTTATTCTTGGGATGTTCTTATGTACAATACATAATAATAAATAATAGTAGTGTCTTCCATGTGTTTAATGATTACTGTGTGCAGTGTACTCTCTGAATCATTTCACTTAACCCTCATATTAAGGTGGTTACTATTCATACCCACAAATAACAAATAATAAAACCCAGTTCAAAGAGGTTAAATAAGTTAACTAAGGTCACATTTGTAAATGGAGGAACTAAGATTTGAACCAAGTACATATAGCTCCAGATTCCATTATCTTAACCTCTGTACATCCTGCTTTCTATCTTTTTATCTTCTTGTCTCTTAATTACCCTTGTAAAGACTTATAGTATTTGTCATTAGTTCTCTCTCCAGACCAGTTATGATGGCAAGTTTTTGTGAATCATGTTTTCTCATAATATCATTGAGGCCTCCAAGTATCTGATCAGGAAGAAACAGAAGAAGAGGCATCAAACTGAACAAAAGCCTACAGTTGTCCTTCATTTCTTTTCACTCCCAACTCAATCCTTACTTCTCCGGTTAGAGCACGCACCTACAATTCTCATTTATGTTATATTCAGATCTCCCTCACAACCTCAGTCTTGGAAAGTAATAAAATATCCTTAAAAGAGCAAGGTACAGATTATAGAATAGTAATGCTTTATCATACTTTGCAATTTCCATTGCAGTATGTATGCAAATTCCTGGAACTATACATCAATCAGCTAGTATCAACATTTTACATCATGGGGTGGTTACTACCTACAGCCACTCCAGGATTTAAAATAGATCTAAATATTTTAATGCCAAAAGTCTAACTACTTTTTCCCAAATAGCTCTCCCACATGCATTAGAATCATTAAGAAAATGAATCTGTTCAATTAAGAAAAAATATAACTAGAATAGTATTAATAAAAAATGTATGTCCCCAATTTAATTAATGAAATTCCTCAGTTATAAATTATTAGTTTAAACACACCTATTTAAAGTAAAAGCTGCCCCAATTAAGTAATAATTTCCAAGATAATAATAATATAGGAACCACATTTCAGTTCTACAATTCCCATAAAGCACACAAAATGTCTTGCTCATAGTAGAAACCCAAGGTGTTTTATCACTCAGGCAAAAAATTACTGGGTTTTTTTAATGTTTATGGACAATTGTATCAGGAAAAGTCTTGAGCTTAAATTCAAAGTGTTTGGGACTCTTTCTCATCATTTCTGGAGAGGAAAAATAATGTCAGGTAAAAGGCATTGATTCCTTTCAAACACATTTTCACAAACTGCTCTGTCAGAACTTTAAACACACATGAAATGGACTTTCTTACGGTATCAATGACTTTATTAAGACTTGCAAAAAATTTTACATTGTTCACACATTAGAATCATAAAAGCATTTATTAATGTTTTATTAATGGGAGGAAGAAAGGGAATCGTTAATACTACCCACCCAGACAAATCAATACCTACTAAATAGAAGGTAATTTTCCATTTGAATATGCCAAGTATAGAGCATAGAAGTCTCCCATGAGTACAGATTTTCAAAAAATGAACAACTCATACAGAATCTGCCCTATACCATTTCTTTATTATCAGGCAATTTTCCCTGAAATGGAATTAGAGTATCTATTTATGTGTTCAGCGAAATGAGCCATTCAAAGATTCTCTAATAACCCACCACTGTATGGTCAAACATGTAATCAAACTAATTAGATGACTAAAATTACCAGCCTACACCTTGGATACATTTTATTTCAGATAAAATATGGGAAAACATGTTAAATCATATGTCAAGCAATAATTCTCATAATCAAAATGCAATTCATTTATTTTCACTTATTGCTCACCTATTTACTATATTCAGAGAACTTTTACTTATATTTGATGTTACTTTCTGTCATTCAGAAACCCAGCTGTTTTCTTTACCCCAAGCTATCAGTCATGGCACTGGAGACCCGTGACAACTACCGCATAGGATAAAACTACTCCTGAGAGAAAATCACCCCTGTGGAGGAAGCCACAATGCACAATGTGCTAGAAATGTAACCACTCAAGATTTTTCTTTTATTATATAGGGAGCATATGAGTTCATGATTTTAAAAAATCATAATTAATGCATATGTATAGGCAGAAATCTCTTTTGTCACCTCACAATGGCAATATTGAATTCTAATTCACTATGCAAGAGAAGCCTTTATTGGTTCAGTGTACACAGTTCCACAGTGCAGGGATGAGCAAAAGTAAGTTTACAGCTGTGAGTACGTGAAACACAGAGCTTGTTCTTGTATTATTTTTTATTCTTACATTATGTATCTTTCCATCTGAACAATTGTAAACCTACTTTTGCCAACCCCTGTATGCATGCAGCTCATACATACACACCCATACATAATTCACTTTTTAAAATTTGTAAATCCATAAGTGATCATTAAATCAAAATTTCAAGACATATATGTATATATCTTTTTCTAAATATTCCTATAGCTTTCTCCTTAATACGTTAACTCAGAGATGGTGCTGGTTGTTGCTATTGCTGTTGTTTTGAAATTAAGTATGAATAAAAGACTAACCTACTTCTTAGTTACCTTTATCCCTGCAGCCCTGGCCTTAGGCAGCAGGCAGTGAACTCTGATCATGTAAGTGAAAGGGATTTCTGTGTTTACCCTGTGAGCAGTTACCCCAGGGATTCTCAAAGACTGAACTTGGTTTTTACAGCTAAAGAGAACCAAATACCATGTGTGATTTGTTCAGTGTCACTTGGTAGTCTTCTTCAAAGAGTTCTAATGTTTACATATTTTACTTTGGAAGTCCTGGCCGCGTTCCCACTGTGCACGACCCTTGCGCTCACATCATCTCATTTTTCTGTCCTGTCTTTACAACTTGCATCCTGATGAGAAAACAGAAAAAAAAGGAAAAAGGAAAAAAACCCTCCCTGAAGAGCCTCGGAGCATGCAGCTCTGCACACCACAGATGCAGCTGGTGCAGAGCCGGACAAAACGAGAACCGTGGCATGCATTCCAAACTCACTGCGTATACTGGCTTCCATTCAGGAGAAGGTGAAGTTCCATAAAACTCCATGTAAGAGTTTTTATTGCTGAGGAACCTTCAAAGGTCTGAATAAAATCAGTCTGCACTACAAGGAGGCTGGACACTGAGGGATGGCCAAGCAAGGTGGCAAAGACACCTGGATCAGCTCTCCAAACAAACGGGTGAAAGTGCACCAAAGGCACTTTCTTCCTAACTTATAGTGAAGAACAGGGATGACCACGTTTTTCTCTGAAGGCAAATGGGACTGGAAATGTCCTCAGATCTCTCTTCAACCAGTAAAATGAGAGCAACTAAACGACCCACTGTGAAAATTAAATCATTTACAGATAATGTTTAGCATAGAGTGTTCAAGTTGATGTTTATGACTATGCTTATTACACTGTCATTGTCCTCTTGATTTTTCAGGAAATCAGGTCTTAAGTGTGCATTATAGTAAGCCCAAATGTCTGGTTATAGGAATAGTTTCTTTTCCTCCCTGACACCTATATCTTACTGTATGTTCTTTACTATCCACCCAGTTCCCAGAACAGCAAATTCCAAGTGAATGAACAAATAATCAAATGAATGTATTTTAGCTCTATTGCATTCTATGTTAGTTTTTTTTTTCCCCATCAACTTCATGGAATCTTGCATCCTTTATTGTGAAACAACGATTTGTTCTCCATTCCTTCCCTGCCTATACCGGCACGCCATAGTCTTCACATGCAATGAGAGCTTTTCCAACATTTGAAACTTTAAGTGGGCTATTTTCCCCCTGCTGCAAATAAGTGTGTTCCCAGTATATCCATTTATCAGCTTTATCACGAGCACAACAATGACTAGGAGGATAAGTAATAATAGCAGCAAACTGATGTACCTCAAATTTTCTAAAATTACTAGATGTGCTTTTCTTCCTCATAAAAGATTATCGGGTCACACAACTAGAACATTGCATTTGGAAAGACAGCTCAGTTACACAGGGGTAGCCAATTGAGTTGACAGTGCAACCTTCCCATAAGCCTACCCCATAATCAATTACATATTTGCTTAAGATCCAAATCACCGAAGAGGGTTGTCTGTTAATCTGATTGTATTATGATCATTGCTTCTGTCCATTCAACAATTTAAGGGAAAAATAAAACCAGAAATATCCCTTTTAAAAGGATATACCAAAACATTTACCTATACTTCTTAATTGCAAACTTTTTTGCATCACATGCATTAGAATCAAACTGAATAAGATTGTAATTCAAGGTTATAGCATTCTGAATTCCTCCGTCTTAATAACCTCTCTGTTCTGAAACAATTCAAAAGAAATGGTGTATTAATCCAGTGTCACAAAGCATTTTCACATGCGTTATTGAAAATAAGTCACCCCTCAAAATTAGCTTATTCTTCCCTATCCTACTATTTGTTAAGAAATTACTATTTATATTTGAATGTAGTTATTACTGCCAGCATCCTTTTGTGATGAAGCACAGACAACAAAAATATGAGAGGCAAAAGGTGGTAGAGTTGAATGAGGCTTAGTCTGAGACAGGATGCTGTTCGTATTTAGCAAGATAATGGAGTTGAAAGCAGTTCAGCAAAGAAGGGAAAGGGACAGCTGACTCCTCCTGAGATGCAATTTTAGAGTGTTTCTCCCTTATTACTTTTGAAGTGAGGTGAACTTGAAGACATTGTCATATAGCACTGACAGTATAGAAGCATGTTTCTAAGCTGAAAAATTAATCACACCCAACTAGAATTTTTCAAAGTACTGCACTTGTATCATCAGTAGAATAGACAAGGAGTTAAGAAACATGCGGTAAGTGTCTTTTGTAATAACTGCTAATTAGTTATTTTTATACCACTGTGCGTTCTAATTAGGCCATAGGAACAAAGGCACACTGTGATACCAATGAAAAGGCACCTGTTGGATCCCCCTCTCTTGGGAGCATAACTGGCAATAGCCCAAGCTGCTGCGTTCTGAGATCCCTCTCTGTGGCTGTGCTACAAGCCCTCTTCCCAGGGCTGCTCCCAGCCAGACTGAACTCACTCCTGCGGGACCCTGGAGGTCACGGATGGGAAGACTTTGGCTGGAGGACTCCCTGCCAGCCTTGCTGAAAGTGCTGTATGACTGTGCTGGTTCCAATACCCTCCTTCTACCCCTCCCCCCTCCCTTTCTTCGTTTCCTTTCCAGTCAGAGGGGTCAGATCTGCATCACGGTCTGAAAGTGCTTCCAGTCTCGTTCTGACTCTCCCCATGTTCCCTCGCGGCATTTCTCTGAGCAAATCTCTTCCCATCTAAGCCTACTTTGGTGCCTGTTACTCAGACAACTGTGACCTACACCTGTACTTCACAAAAAGGAAAATCAAAGCAGATCTATTATTGTAAATAATCGTATTTTAAAATCACTGGATAAATACACAAAGCAAGATACTCTCCTTTTGGCCTATAATTATGTTTGGTATATTCTAATCTGTTTATTAGCTTTCATTCAAGTTCAATACCACTGTACTGGTCTTCCCAATCTCTAATACACAGACCTCTTGCCTACATGTAAGTAAAAAATGGACATAATGTTATCAAAAGAGAGTTTTTTTCTTTCTTTTGTGGGTTGGGGAAGTGAGATGGAGAGAAGCAGTTTGTGGCAGAGTCTGCCAGCTAATCACCAAACCGCTTCCCTCTTCTTGGGGACACGCGGCTGCCAGACTGCATCGCTCAGCCTCTCTTCACGGCTCAGGGTGGCCATGTGACTGAGTCCCAGCCAGTGAAATGTGGACAGAAATGAAGGGCACCATGTCTACCTCTGGTCCATAAAACCTTTGCTATGGTGTCCTTCTTGCTCTCCACCTTTCCATATCTCACTGCCTACAAGCACAGCAAACCTGGAAACCACATTTGAAGATGAAAAAATGACAAGCAGAAGGGGCCTGGATTCTGCATTGCCAACTGTACAATGTAAGAGCTGCCTTGACTGGGACCTGCGCTGCTATGTCAACAAGAAACTCAATTGTATCGAGCCTTGAGATTTGGTGCTCAGCTTGTTACAAGAGCAAGCATTACTTCAACTAATACACACTTTTATATCACAAGTATACCTAACAGACTCATCATAATGATTGCCCCTGCAAGGCAGTGACGTTATGTAGGGGGCGGCACAGGGCTGCAAAGATGGGCGTCTGTCCTTCAGTGCACAAGCCGCTCCTTTCCCCAAGAAGTGGTTTACTTCCCCCAGTCCTTGAATATGGGTGGCCCTGAGGGTTGCTTTTCCCAACAGAATACAGGGGGACCCGGAGCCAGTTCCAAGCCTAACCCCTCAGAACCCAAACACAGCCGTGCTGTAAGGAAGTCCAGGCTGCCCAGCTGGAAGCAGCAGCCACTTGGAGAGGCCCTGGAGGATGAGGTGTCGTGTGGAGAAAGAGGCCACATGGAAGAGACCCAAGGCACCAGAGCCAAATGCCAGCTCCGAGTCACCAGGCTTGATGTGACAGCAGCCTTCTTTTTCCCAGCCCAGCCCACGAGCCAGCTGAACACAGCTGTGTGGGGGATCCCAGCTGATACCACAGGAAACGGAACTATCCTGTCCACTCATAGAGCCATGATAAATAATCAATTGTTGTTGCTTTAAGCCACTAATTTTTTTTTTGCGGGGGGGTTTACACAAGATAAATGACATGTTGGTATTTTAAATAAACAAGTCAGGAGTTTTAAATAGGAGATATCCTGAAAATGAGAGTTTCTTTACTGTGTTTTCAGCTTCAAAATTCCAAAATATATATAATTATATCCTTTGCCCTTTTAAAATATTGTGCTCTCTGATGAAGTAAATGACCAATAGACATCTCTACCTAGTAACAAATACACCCTGATTTTGACACAAACAAAAGTAGCAATACACATAACATCCTTGACGTTATTTAAAAATAAAAACACAAGTAATGTATTTACCCCAAAATGTCAAATTATGGAGAAGGAGAGGGAAAAGTAAAAATTCCCTTTTCATGCTTTTTGCAAAACTCCAATGCCACTCCCTCCCTCTCCTAGAGGCAATTACTGAGGACATTTCGTCTTAGGATTTTATTCTTCCAGGCTTCTTTCTGTAACGTCTCTATGACTTACATGCCTGTAGCTGTCTGCCTTTGATTACCATTCGATCAGACTCTATGCATTATACTTTGTAACCCATATGATTCATTTCTGAGGGAGCAAATACGCTCTAACAAACTCTCACAGAACTTATGTTCTACACATGTCTGTTCTTTTTGTTAAGGTCACATTTAAAAGCTTCCTTCTCTAGGAACCAAGAACGAGCTGCCAACTACTTCTGTCCTTTGACTTAAGCACACTACCTACACGTTTCTGGAATGCAGACCAGCCCACAGAGCCGTTTCTTATCTCTTTGATTTTGAGACATTTTTATGTCATGAACGCTTGGTTTTCATGATTCTATTTCAACTAAGAAAAAATGATGGTAGAAATATCAAGCTCTATTGTCTGCAGTCATCAACAACTTATTGGTAACAAAGATTGTGAGGGTGCTAATAAACCTTCCCCATCTCAAAATTGTAGCACTTATCTCAATCTTGGAAAGGAGAGAATGAGATAGAAAGACATGAAAATTTGTAGAGACTTTTCTCCTAGAGATCTCTTTGTGCTCAGTATTTCTGAATAATGCATATTCTCAGATTCTTGAGTCAACTTTGGAAAAACTAATACTCCTATAAATAGATTTCCTAGTCAAAATAGCCAGATCTCTTGAATGTCAGGCATCTTTACAAATGAATAGTTTTGATTCTTTTTTTTTTTTTTTTTGCAGATGAATACAATGTCTAAAGGCATTTCCAGAACACACCATCTTAAATAGGAAAAATAATTCTCTTTTTAAACCACAATTTAATTCAAATTAGACTCCTTCATTATTAATAGTATCTCAAGGAACACCTTTGCATATGATATCAATAAAATATGTACCTTCTTTCAACCAACAACATAAAATATTTCCATTTGTAAAAAAATTCCATGATGTTGTCTATTCGTTAGCATCAGGTAATAGCCTGGTTGAGGCAGGAAAAAACTCATTTTGTAAGAGAAATATGCTTAGCACTGTGTTTCTTCAATTGTTAGTACATATCCCCTTGAGGCATGTTGACGGTGTCAAGAAGACACTAGGTAATAGTAACAGCTGTGGCAGATTGTGTCTTCTAAAGATGGCCCAGATAATACCTCTGAACCCACCTGTTCCTCTTACATTGCAATTCCAACCATTGAAAGGTGAAATCCCCTTGAAACTGGCTGGACTTTTGTGACTGGCTCAACAACTAGAGTACAATGGAAGCAATGAAGCATGACTTCTGAGGCTAGATAATAAAGACAGTTTAGTTTCCCCTTGCTGCTGAGCTCTATGCATGCAAGCTAACTACCCCGAAGCAGCCACACTGTGAGGAAGACTCGAACAGCCTATATGTGAGAACAAATGGAGAGACTTAAGGACTTCTTGAAGACAGATGTCCAGCCAACTCCCAGCTACTTCAGGTCCCCACTGTTTTATCTACAATCCCTCAAAACAGAACCAATAAGACAAGCCCTTTCCAAATTCCTGACCCACAGAAAACACGAGAAAATTAAAATGTGGTTGCTGTTCTAAGTCATTAGGTTTTGCAGGACCTTATACACAGCAATATAAACAACTTTTATTGAGCCATAATAATATTGAGTACAAATTTTTAATTCAATTTACTGTACATATAATATTTGTGTGCCCCACAGTGTTTAAAAAAATTTATATGTATTAGTTCATTTAATCCTTTCAAAAACCCTGTGAGCTAAATATAATTATTCTCTTTCAATACGGGAAACCAGAGCAAAGAGTACTTTTCTAACTTCTTCAAGGTTAGATTATGTGGCAAAGATGGGCTCTAACCCTGAAAGTCTAGCTTTTGAGTTAACACTTCTATTGCACTTATTTTATTTGTATGAGTAAACACCTGCTAGAATTTCATGTAAGGTAAGGAGCCTATAGACATGGAATATTGTTGCACCTTTTTGAAACACTTACCTGCAAAGAATTTACTTGTCTACTTTCTCCTATTTCAGGATTTAAAATATTAATTTAAATAGTCAGATGGGATCCAAAAGTATCAAAATATAACAATAACTAAAGGGGTTATTTATCTTGGGAATTTATATGAGAAAAAAACATTAATTGAGAGTTTATTTTATATGGAGAAAAATAGAGAGTTTAACATATCAATTGTTTATATAACTTCAAATAGAATATTTGAAGAATTCTATTCTATAGAATAGAATATTCTATTTGAATATTCTTCAAATATTCTTGCAGCAGGGCCCAGATCTTCAGTTCCTCATTACTATGAAGTTGGCAATAAGCTTTAACTTCTAGTTAGAAGAATAACCTCAGAAGTAATCCTCTTGGGTGAATCTTTGTCTACAGCAGGCCCACATCTAGCATTTGTGAAGCCCAAGACAAGAGTACAAATGACCCTGGCTGGCGTAACTCAGTGGATTGAGCGTGGGCTGCAAACCAAAGGGTCGCAGGTTCAATTCCCAGTCAGGGCATATGCCTGGGTTGCCGGCCAGGTCCCCAGTGGGGGCCACATGAGAGGCAACCACACATTGATGTTTCTCTCTCTTTCTCCCTTCCTTCCCCTCTCTAAAAATAAATAAATAAAATCTTAAAAAAAAAGAGTATAAATGGAGGCCTACATACCATATGTCTAAATATTTAAAAAATTATAACTTCCGTACACCCCAAGACTGGCCTGCGTTCCTACGCAGGGGTCCTACAGCCCCTTATGGGAGGTTTCCATGGGGACTGAGGAGCTAAAGGAGTTGTATTATCCCCTGGTTCAGCCCTATAACCTGCAAGTGGGAGGAGCAACACACAACAGAATGGATAGTTGCCCACTACTTATCTTTGGTCGCCAAACTTAAGGAAATTCTCTGTTGTTAGATAATATATGGTGCTTTTACAAATCTGAAAATTCTTTGGTATTTCTCCTATCTTCATCTGTTCAGGGTGCTATACCAGAATACTATACATTGGGTGGCTTATTAACAACAGAAATGTATTTCTCTTAGTTCTGAAGGCTGACTAGACCAAGATAAGTTACCAGCAGATTCGATGTCTAGTAAGAGCCGCCCTCCTGGTTCATAGAAAGTGTCTTCCCACTGTGTTCTCACAGGGCAGAGGGGCAAAAGAGAGCTCTCTGGGCCTTTTTTATAAGAGCACTAATTCATTCATGAGGGCTCACCCTTCCTGAGCTCATCACCTCCCCTTTGGGGTGGTCACACACCAATAGAAAGCCAGAATACAGTGTTAAACACTAGTTTTCCCAGTGGCCGTGTTATAACACGATCATGTTAAATGTCCCAAATTTCTAAGTCAGAAGATGTGAGAATTCGAACTGAAGCTCCATCATTTATTACTGTGTGAGTATAAATCACTCACTGTTAGCTTTGTCTCCTCATTTACATGCTGAAATAATCACTCTCCTTTGAGATATCAAGAGTTACAAAGGAAAAAATGTATATGGAAGCATATGATACTTCACCTTTCACAAAGTTTTCTTGACTCCAGATCTGACAATTCCAAATATTTATTCTCTCTTCCTTCTCTATTCCTATCGCTTTTCCACCAGGGCAGAGAATTGCAAAAGGTATGCCTGCTACATCCACATTTAAAAGTGAACAGTCCACTTTGTTCTTAAACTAAGGAATTGTTACTAGACCATTCTTCATCAAAGACCATTATCCAATGAACCCTTCTAATAAGATGCTCAAGTAACTGGCAGACTTCCCTTTTTGAAGTCATTGAAGACCCCGGGAGGAACAATGCTTGAGTGTCCCACTGGGAGCGTACGGACTGGTTCATCTTCTGTACGTGCCTTTCGCCTGAACCACCTGCCTGAGGGGGCAGAATGCTCCCGTTAACGCCCGACACAGCTCACTCCGTCATGTGCACCCTAACCACGTTAGAATGCTCAGCATCCTGACGAATTTACTCAAAACCAGAGTCTGACTCAAAAGTTTGGCTTTTCTAGAAAGTACATTTCAGAGATACTAAGTCATTTATTTTTCAATTTTCTCTTATGTTCTCTAAGTGCCATCAGAAGATGAATTCCAAAGAGGTATAATGTATTTAAGATTTCACTTACCAAACAAACGCAGTAAAAGATATCAAACATCTGCAGCTTTCAATCACATACCTAGCAAATAAGCACAAAACGCTTTTAGTGAAGTGCATAATTTGGCATCCTTGCCATCAAAGACCATTTGAAACACATAATTCAAAATGCCCATTGACAGCAGGTCTGTCTTGCTGAATATTAATCTGCCAGGATGAATCTGGAAACATCAATGTCTCTCAATTAGAAGCATAAACTTTAAAAATGAGAAAATCATGGTGGCGTGAACTGGGCACAGGTGGGTAATTGACAAGCCTGCATAATGTGGAAAAATCATAGATTAGAGGAAAAGTCATAATAATAATATAAAGCTTTGGGCTTGCACAGCTACTTCTCCCAAAGAGATCAGAGCCCTTGGCATACATTACCTCATTAATCCCCTGCTCCCTGCTGCATGGCCAGTGTGAGGGCAGACACCCGCTGGTGCACTTCTGTGGCCACGGGCATCCCGTGTGGCAGTCTTGGGAGCCCTATTACTTCCCTTCTCTTTTCTATAATAAAGGGAGATTATTAGCATTAGAGTCACAGCTGGAGACGTAGCACAGCATCAGTTCTTAAACAAATGTGTCCCTTTCCCCAACTTGTCACTCGACACAGAAGACTAAAATACTTCCATCTACAGGTACACTATCAATAGGCTGTTACTCTTTCTCCGAGAATTCAAAGACATCAAAAACATTTGTAACTACTAATGAGAGAGTCGCTTCACAAAATGAGATTATTTCAGATAGCAGGTCACCCGTGGGACTCATTTGTGGCTCAACACCCCAGACAGTGTGGACATTTGAGTCTTTTTCAATCATTCTTTTCCCACCTTCTGTTTATGAAGATTATGTATGTGTTACAGTTCATGTATGTACAGATTCATAAAAAAAACAGTGAACAAAAACCACTATTTTTCTATCATGCAGACTAACTTTTCTGAAAGATTACCAAAATCTTATTTCATACCCCTTTATTCATTGTATTTCAGAAAAATAAGCCTCTATGAAATTTAACTATTTTTCAAATGCTACTTATTCATATTGTATCAAATGCTACTTATTCATATTATATCAAAATTGTTAGACTACAGCTCAAGGGGGAAAAACTACACTGATTCAGAACCCTATTTCTATCAACTACAAACCTTTATGTATGCTAATAATTTTACTATACTGGGACATTCTATTGGGTGACTATTTCTTTGATAATCTATCCTAAGACTTACATTTGCTACCTCAAATTCTCATTGAAAATAAATATTTCAAACTATGTTCTGCACAGAAATTTTAAAAACAGTGACTCACTTCCAAAATATAATTACTTAGGAAGGAGCATACCCAAGTTTTTAATTGCCTGGGAAGCGTGCACCTTGATTCTGGGGTACATAGCTAGCAGAGGAGAGTCACACAGACTTTCTTTGATTGTGTCTACGGGAAGCCACTGCTCTCAGTGATTAGCATCAACCTGAGCTATAACCACACTCACATTTTCAGGAGAAATGTCATTTGCATAAGGGAATCTCTTCTGAGAAAGTTGCATAGGCACTTAGGGATGGTAAAGACTAAGTCTGAGTACTCACCGATTTGATTAATTTAAGCACTATGTGCAGGTGTTGTGTTTATATCGGAATTCTACCACTCTTCCGAAAGGCTGAGTTAAGGCTGGGATGCCACATCTGTCTGCCCATTCCAGCTACTAGGTGGTGAGACTCTTGCTGCTCTAAGGATCGTCCTGGGCATCATCTTGGATTCATAAGAAATGCAGAGTTTAAGGTCCCACTGAACTATGGCCTCAGCCTACTAAATCAGAACCTACATTTTAACAAGATCACAAGGTGATCGCTATGCATATAAAATTTGGGGAAGCACTAAGTCAAAATACTATCAGAAACTTAAAAGATAAAATTAAAATAACTAAAACAGACCTGAAGTTTCTGTAGCAAGGTCATATATTTGGCCCAACCTATTTTTCATTCATCAGATCATTAACACTTCCCCATGTTCCCCCTCTCCCATTTATAAATATGCCTTTGTATGTTAGGTAAATGTAACATAAATATAGCTGAAAGGTCCATTATTGCTCCACTTTGGGATTCTTAGCAATAACATTTTCCACCTGAGTAACTGAGAAGGGGAACTTGGTGCCCTACAAAGGAAGGCAAGTGAACAGCTTTGGGTTCCCAAGAAGAACACAGTTTTGCCTTGCTTCAGATACTGCAGCAGTTTTGCTCTTCTTGCTTCATGATAATTAAGGGGTTCACCATCCTCCAGTCTGACACACTAGTGTCATCAATGGAAATAAAACTCATTTGAACTTTTTCTGCTTCTATTACATTTTATGGATCTAATGTCATTTTACTATGAAAATGTCACTGAATTCTTCTAAATATTAAATTCTAAGCAGAAGTTGTAGAGTTATTTTTATAGAGCTGAGTGAATTTGTAGAGAAATTGGACAGAAATCTCTTACTGACATTGAAACGTGGAGTCAATAACACATCAGAAAGTTCTGCTAGAAACCCCAAAGAACCCATGCAGAATGTTATAACCTCACAGAAAGTACTTTTACATATTGAATTTTCTCATCAAATGTCTTTTAGATCCATAATATATTTCCAGGGAAATGTTTAGCATTAAGAATCAACATATTGAAATATTTGGGATACATTTCCCAGGTCATGTAGGTTATGATTAGTTCAGAAATAAAAGGCCACCATTGGCACAATTTTTATCATGGTTGCCAAATATCATAAGCAGTTTTCAAGTTGGCAATTTTCTTCACTTCAGCCTAAGAAATTCCAATATTATCTTTATAATATTGATTTGGTTATATATTGCTGTTTAACTACCCATTTCAAAACCCAATGGATTTTTTAAAAAAAACACTCATTTTATTATGCTCATGAATTCTGTAAGTTTTGGCTCCCAAACTCTTTGGCCAGCACCATCCTAATCCCAAAACCAGATAAAGACGCAGCAAAGAAAGAAAACTACAGGCTAATATTGCTGACGAACATAGATGCTAAAATCCTCAATAAAATATTGGCAAACCTTATCGAGCAACACATTTAAAAGATCATACACTATGTTCAAGTGGGATTCATCACCGGGATACAAGGATGATACAATATTCACAAATCAATAAATGTAATGCATCACATAAACAAAAGGAAAGACAAATCACATGATCATATCAATAGATGTGCAAAAAGCATTTGATAAGGTACAGCAACCATTTATGATAAAAACACTCAGCAAAGTGGGAGTAGAAGGAGCATTCCTCAAAATATATGCCATATATGAAAAACCTATGGCCAACAGCATACTCAAAGAGCAAAAACTAAAAGCTTCCCCCTCTAAGATTAGGGGCAAGACAAGGGTGTCCACTTTCTCCACTTCTAGTCGATGTAGTATTGGAAGTTCTAGCCGCAGTGATCAGACAAGAAAAAGAAATAAAAGTCATTCAAGTTGAAAAAGAGGAAGTAAAACTGTCATTGTTTGCAGATGACATGATGGTGTACATAAAAAACCCTGCAGATTCCACCTAAACCTACTCAACCTAATAAGTGAATTTGACAAAACAATGGCATACAAAGTCAATATCCAGAATTCAAAAGCATTTCTGTATACCAATAATGAAATATCAGAAACAGAAATTAGGGGAAAAATCCCATTTACTGTAGCAACAAGAAAAATAAAATAAGTAGGAATAAACCTAACCAAGGATATAAAAGACCTATACTTGGAAAACTACAGCAAACTGAAGAAAAAAATTAAGGAAGACACAAATAAATGAAAGCATATACCATATTCATGGATTAGAAGAATTAACATCATCAGAATGTCCATACTACCCAAAGCAATTTATAGATTCAATGTAATCACTATTAAAACACCAAGGACTATTTCACAGATATAGAACAAATATTTCAGAAATTGAAATGGAGCCATAAATGACCCAGAATAGCCTTAGCAATTTTGAGAAAGAAGAACCAGGCAGAAGGGATCACAATACTTGATATCAAACTATATTACAAGGCCACTGTAATTAAAACAGCC
The DNA here is from genome assembly GCA_004026765.1 of Micronycteris hirsuta. Taxonomy (NCBI): domain Eukaryota; kingdom Metazoa; phylum Chordata; class Mammalia; order Chiroptera; family Phyllostomidae; genus Micronycteris; species Micronycteris hirsuta. Next base: position 16,288 of record PVJI01009043.1, read on the forward strand.
TGGAACTGGCATAATAAAAGACACATAGATCAATGGAACAGAATAGAGAGTCCAGAAATAAACCCAAGTCTCTACAGGCAATTAGCATTTGACAAAAGGGGCAGGAGCATAAAATGGAGTAAAAATAGTCTCTTCAACAAACGATATCGGGAGAACTGGAATGGGAAATGCAAAATATGAAACTCAACCACCAACTTATACCATACACAAAAATAAACTCAAGATTGATAAAAGACTTACATGTAAGTTATGACACCATAAAAGTCCTAGAGGAGAACATAAGCATGAAAATTTCAGATATTCCATGCAGCAATATTTTCACTGATACATCCCCTAGAGCAAGGGATATAAAGGAAAGAATAAACAAATGGGACTACACCAAAATAAAAAGCTTCTGCATGGCTAAAGAAAACATCAGCAAAAGGAAAAGGGATCCAACCATATGGGAAAATATATTTGCCAATGATAACTCAGAAAAGGATTTGATCTCCAAAATATATAAAAGACTCACACGACTCAGAGCCTATCACTCTGATTCTGACTCAGAGTGGTAGACTCTGATGAAAGAGAGAGAGAGAGAGAGAGAGAGAAAGAATGAAAGAAAGAAGGAAAAGAAGGAAGGAAGGAAGGAAGGAAGGAAGGAAGGAAGGAAGGAAGGAAGGAAGGAAGGAAGGAGAAAGAAAGAAAGAAAGAGAGAGAGAGAGAGAAAGAAAGAAAGAAAGAAAGAAAGAAAGAAAGAAAGAAAGAAAAGAAAGCAAGCTCCTCCCCTTGGTGACAGCATGGAAGGAACTAGAGAATGTTATGTTAAGTGAAATAAGCTGGGGGTGAAAGACAAATACCATATTATCTCACCTATAAGTAGAACCTAATCAACAAAACAAACAAGCAAGCAAAATAAAACCAGAGACGTGGAAATAAAGAACAAACTGATAGTGACCACAGGGGAGGGGGGAGGCGGATAATGGAGAAAGAAGGGGAAGGAGCAAGTCAAGGAACAAGTATAAAGGACCCAGGAACAAGGACAACATTAGGGAGGATTGAATGTGGGAGGGAGTGGGCAGGACACCAAAGAGCAATGGTGGGGGTTGGGAATGGGGACAACTGTAACTGAACAAAAATTTAAAAAATTTTTAAAAGGAAAAGAATAGATAAAGGCACATATTCCATGTAAAATAAATAATTCTATGAGTCTCAGGAATTCAGACATGATATAGCAGGAATGACTTGCCTCTGTTCTATGATGTTCAGGCCTCAGCTGGGAATGAGTGACTCAGGTAAATAAAGATGGAATCCCAGAGCTTGGGTTAGGACAGTTAAGTGAAATTGTCCACCAGAATCTCTACATAGTCTCTCCTGTGGCTTAGACTTCTACACAGCCTGGTGGCTTCAGAGTAGTCAGACTTCTTGCATTTCTATGTTCATTGTAACATCATTTACAATAGCTAAGATTTGGAAGCAGCTTGAGTGCTCAACAGTAGATGAGTGGATAAAAAAGCTGTGGTATATTTGCAAAGTGGAATGCTACTCTGCTGTAAAAAAGAAGGAAGTCTTACCTTTTGCAACAACATGGATGGACCTGGAGAATATTATGCTAAGTGAAATAAGCCAATCAGAGAAAGACAAGTACCCAATGATCAGCACATGTAAGGCAGCATGGTAGGCCAAGGAGCTTCCGTTACTTATCACAAACATAAAAATCTGAACTGCTCGTACTTGCACATTTAAGTGTGACAAGTAAGCACACACACATTTTCAAATCTCCATTTTCACTCACAAGTGTTGTAAGTATATGCTTAATCTAACATAAAACAATAGTTTTAATTATCCTCTTACAAGTCTCACGCCTTCGTGGTATGTGTGTGTGCCTGTATGTGTGTGTATGTACATAAGCAATAAGTTCTTTAATTATTTTAATGGGTATCTTAGAAAATGTACCTTTTAAATTAAACTATTCTATCACAGTTGTTATAAATAATGACCAGCACTCTCCTATACTGACAGATTAATTATTTACAGATTAATGATTAGTTTCCTTTAGAATTCTACCCTTGGCCATTTTCATACTAATTATGTACAGTCTCTTAGGTAATTCCATACACTCTAGTTTCTAACAGCCATCTTGCGGTACACTGATTGCATTCATAGTCCCGACTCTTCACCTTTCCCTCTATTTGCACTCTTTGTCATGCACCTTTGTGATAGCCTACCACTCTGATTCTGGACCTGGCTATACTCATTGCCAATGAGATGTTAGCAATGTAATGGGCACAGAAGCTTGAAAGCATTTATATGAATGGATTTGCCTGCTTTTGCCCCTCTCCCGTTGCTGAGAATAATCACATGGCTGCAGTTAGAAAAGGAGAGCTTGTCACGCATTGCTAAGACTCCCAGTTGCCTTGGCCAAAAGCATTCCAAATCAAATGTCAGAGAATCACAGAGAATGAGGCCAGGTCTATAAATTCCGTAGTTATAAAATAAATGTTGATAATTGTATGCCACCAAAGTTTTGTGTTGTTTGTTACACAGCATTATAGTGGAGATGGATAACTGACAGACACCTCTATGGTGAAAAGTAGCAAATCTGTGTTTGCTTGTAGTCTCAGAGCTTCACACTGGTGAACTGCTCCAGCCAAATGTCCCATAAACATCTCAAAACAACATAAGTAAAACAGAATTCATAATCTTCTCTGTTTCATAAAACATCTAATAAAACTAATTCTCCTTCAGGTTTTCAAGTTTTGGCACTGTATCCAATCAAGTGAACCAACCTAGAAAGCAGGAGTCATTCCTCATCCTAAAGATGCAACCTATAGTCCAGGAAACAACAGTTAGTAGTTGTGGGGAAAGAAATGTGTGTGAGCGCGTGTGTGTCCTGGAAGTAGACAAAGCTTGCCTTTCCCAAAACGTTATGCTATATTTTTCTTCTATTGATTTGATGAAGAATAATTTGAAATAAAAATATTGCACAGGTATATAATTTTTGTGAAAATTCTCCCCCCATGTTTGATATGGAGTTGAAAGAAATAGTTGATTTAGCACTAAGAGTTGTTTCTATAACTTTAAATTTAAAGAAATATTGACAAGTTTAATGATGCTGTGTTTCCAAAATCTAAAGTTGGGGGACATTTTTGATGGCTTAAAAATTGTTTTTACCCTTAGATACACTTGTAAAAAAATAATTTAAAAAAAGATTAATAAAACGGCTACCAAGGTTACGTATAAGCTGAAGGTGACCATGACAAAATAGTGTGTTTTTCAAGCAATGCATGTATAGGAAAGTAATAAGTCAGAGAAAAATGAATTAGAATGTGTTATAGCCCATTGGGAAATGTTTGACCAATGACAGCAGAAGATTTGGGGTCTTCTCCTGGAACCTAATGGAAAGTAGCGACAATCCAGAAGACAACAGAAAGCAAGTAAGAAGAAAAGCTGTTTAGAAAGCTGGCTCTGAAAAAAAATGAAAATCTAACAAATCCTCCTGAAAGAAAAAATGTTAAATGTTAGTTTTTCTAAAAAGACAAATTCATCTAATTAAAAACTTTGAGATAACTGTGGACATAGCATAAACACTATTAGAATATGTCTTGTGGCGTAGTCTTAATAAGCCAGGTGATGTGATCTAAATAAACCATGTTTCATCAGAGTTCGTGTTTGTTAAACTTCTAAAGAATGCTTTTTGTACGTAGAAATATTGCAGCACATCATGAGCTTGAGTTCAACAGACCTGGCTTGGAAGCCTGTTTCTACCAGTTACTAATTGTTTGACCTTGATGAATTTATTAATCTCCCTGGGCTTTTCTTCTTTATTGTTTACAATAAATTTTAAGGTACCTTCAATGTTGTGAATACAAAACTGGGTGAAACGTGTAAAGCATTTACTATAGTGCCTAGCACATGACAAGTGCTTAATAAATGTCAACTGCTACTACTATGTTTTATTTTCATTGATACTATTATTACTCAAACTCTCCTCCCAAATAATATAAGATTATTTACAGCCTATAGTGCACATCTTTTCTGGGCGGTCACCCAATATACATGAACTCCCCCTACCTGTGAGGGTACCCTCATTGAAAATCCTGCCTCCTTTTTCTTGGTATCCAAAATGTCATAGTTCCTAAGATCCATTGCAGTTGTGGCATAGACACGCAGCCTACCTGCCACCAATCAGATGCACCCGTGTGAGACCAATATGCAGAAGTGAGCTGTAACAGAACAAGCTGAGGGCAAGACATGCATTTTCATGATGTGGAACATGGTTTTGAAATTGGCATAAAGAGCCCAAGATCTTGGTATTGACACTTGCAATGGAATGGTTCCCAATTCCAGACAGACACAAGTGTATCTCTAGGTAGGGAAGAGCCAGCAGCTCCCTTATCTCAGTGGTGCTGTTCTGGAAGCTTACCTCACAGGATTATTTGAGAGCTGGAGAAATAGAGTACTACAACCTGATATCCCTTAATAAGTCCCTTGCAGGTCAAACCCAATACAGTGGATTCTGATGTCTGTAACTAGGAAAGAAGGGGACAAGTCATCAAGAAACATATAAAAAGGACCCATGGACAAAGACAACATGATGGAGAATTGAATGTGGAAGGTGGGAGTGGGTAGGGCGGGGGAGAGTAATGGGGGGAAATGGGGACAACTGTAATTTAACAACTAAAAATATAAATTCTTGAAGGAAAAAAGAATCTTGACCCCCATAAAGTCTCAACTTGGAACAATGGTCACACAAAGTTCTGTCTGGGTTGGCATCTCTGGATGGCACAGCTTTGTGGTCTGTATGACAGATGTCAGTACTACTGGAAAGTAAGACGCTCTTTCTCACTTGGAGATTTCTCTGGAGAATAAAACAGCTAGAACAGGTTTAAAGGCAGGTCCGAACAGGTACCTCCTGAACCAGCAGAGGGAGAGCAAAGAGGATATTGCACCGATGGTTGAGCATCAACAGGATATGTTTCTGTAGAGTTTCAAATGCAGCCTCACACGACCTTTGTGTAGCTTATAAGCATCAGAGCACTTTTTTAAAAAAACTTTCCAGGAGACCTAAGCAGGATTAAAAAATAGATGCCTCATTGAAGTCATAAGCACATAGCTTTTGGGAAAAGTTCAGAGTGGGGGAAAAGGAAACACACTTACAAGCTTGTTAGGATACCATTCTCCAATGGTTCAATACCCCTCCCTCCCACAGCTCAATTTTGTTCTTTGGCTGGTGGCTCATGATAAAACATAGGTTATTTGGGGGGAATTTGTTTTAATGAAGCTCTTTAAAACAAACAGTGAGAGAAGATCCATGGCTCTCAGAAATGGAGGTTTATTGCAGTCTACTAGAGGACATTGTATCTGCATCTATACAGTCACTGGGAGGTAAGAAATTTCATGTCAAACTAAAACAATACCTCAGAGTCTGCTGGACTGTGCTTTTGACCTACCTGCTCTTTTCTAACCTCACATTTACACATCCCAATGTCAGGCTTCCACTGGGTTGATTTGCTTCTACATGCCAATATGAAAAAAAAAAATTACCAGTCAGAATTTGAGCAAAGTCAGTTCAGCGGTACTTGGTCTGATCACATGACCAACCTATGGGTTAGTCCCTCATCCTTACTCTAATTAACTCTGGCCTGAGTACCTGTATAAATTTTCCCCGCGTAGCATGAGCAATAGCAACTTATGCAAGAAAAAGTAGATTAGGAGCACAAAACACTGAGGACATGGCAGCACTTGGAACAACACAGTGGCCTTCACAGTCAGCCAAGTGCAACGCTCAGCAGGAGAATGAAAAATTCTTGTGCAGCAGGCCCTGGCTGGTGCGGCTCAGTGGATGGAGTGCCCGCCTGTGAACCAAACTTCTTGTGCAGCAGCCATCTACCCTGTGGACTCATTACTACTTTCTGACATTTTGTCAATGAACCTGGTAAAAATGTTAGCTCTCCCCACCCATAGGTATAAACATAAACTGTCAAAGATCATTTCTTTTGACAAGTATATTAATAAACTATAATATTTTAGAGAAGAACTTTCCAACTTCCACAGAACATTAATCTCATATCTATAGTATTCTCAAAAGCGTTCCACACTTAACTAACGCCCAACATGAGATGCTGGAATCTAAAGAGACGAGCCCTCTGTCTAGAAAAAAAGGAAGACATAATCTAACATGGCATGGTTACTAAAGTAAGAGATGCCTTCTGACAACCCAAGCCTGGAATTATAACATGAGAAGAGAGAATCACTACACTAGGGCAGAAGGCAGGAAATGTGCATCAGGCTTCTTATGGAAACATAAAATTCTAAATACTGCAGTCTATTATGCCAACTCCTGCAAAGAAACTTTTTGATTTGGGCTGAAGCATACCACTAGGCTGCTGAATAAGTTTTCTGTGTGTTCTGGATAGACAACGCTCCATAACTTGGATGGCATACTTAGGGATTCTTAAACAGATGGCGACATCAGTCAGTTTTCTTAAGACTCATCAAAAGTAAGGGAAGAAAGTCATTGCCTGTTTATCAGAACAATGCCAAGCTTTTATAACATACAAAATACAACGAGTCAAAGACAATAGTCATTCATTTCTTGCTTACAATAAGACCATAATGAGAGGGATTGTGATAGGGGAAAGGTTCAGGTTGCTGAAATATATCATAAAACTGGTGAAAATATCTAATTCCTGGCCCCTCAGGCCTGTTTCATCATACTGAGCAAATTCTCGCCAGAGCATGAAGTGGAAAGTCCCATCATTGTATCATTTCATTTTGATTAGTGCCATATTATTCTGACATGTAACAATTTTTTTCTAGTAATTCACAAAAAGCACTCAATCTCAGAAAGAGTAATGAGTTGCTCTGGATTAGACATGATAACCAAATATTTAACAAGTGGTCCAACGTGGGCACTGGGAGACATAGAGTTGCCAAATAATTAGAAAGGAAGACAATAAGCCTGAACCAGTTCATACATGCTGATGTCCACCCTGCTCTCTGTTCATACCTGGAGGAAACTGCCATTATCCTCCAGGTACTTGTGAGCTCAGGCTACAGGAAGTACATTTGGAATCTGAGAATGGGTTTTAAATATATGGTCAAGAAACTAGTTACATCAGCCAAACCCAGCTGCAATCATTACTCTGTTTCTTTAAGCCAAAAGCCTCTACCAGACCCCAGTTCCTGAAAGGTTTGTATGTGAGTGCACTGAATCTGGAAGCTTCCTTTTCAGAGACTATGTGCCTATTCCTCAAGAACCTGCATAGAAAGGAAGGATCTTGATACAAAAGAAAAGGAAGTTTATTCTATGTAGCAGAAGTCATAAATATGATACAGGTCAGGACTGACCTACCTTGTACCTGGGATACAGGAAAATAAACTCCCAAATAGGCCCACCTTGTTTAGGAGATAAAAATCAGGACCACAGACAGCCAAGTCCAGTAAAAGTAGATAAGCTTCCCAATGAAATTTTTGTGCCTTTTCTGTCCCTCTATGAAGGGATTTCTCTGAGATAAAAAAAAAAAAAAAAATTGGTCAGGGAATGTGGCAGGTGTCACATCTCAAGCCTAAGTTGTGTTATCATTAAACAGTAGACAATATCAGTACTCCACTCAGATCCCCTCGAATCTCTATTATATTATTTTCATGTACCTGCACCTTCAGGTTTGGAGTGTTTTTAACAGTTAGGACCTGTAGCTCTTTGGTGGAGGAGGACTTCCCTCAGGCTAATGGAGCCTTTTTGCCTGCAAAAAAGTATCTGGGCAAAAATACCTGGAAGTTCATGTTCACCTATGACTAAAATGTGGTAGTTATTCCCTCGCTCAATTCCCTTGCCTTGATGTGTGACAACTCTGACTTGTATCTTATACCTCAGCTTTCCACAAAGGACCATGACAAAGCTACCCTCTGCGGAATTTTGCCTGAGACTTCACCCTTCCTTTGTGCCTTCCTCCTTCCGTCCTAAGCCCCCATCCTTTTCTAGTTTTCCTTAGACATTTCTATAATAAATCACTTGCACACAACATTTTATCTTAGGATCTGCTTCTGTGGAACCTAAGATGCTGGGATTCAAAACTGACTTGTCCATAAGGGAGCTGGCTAATGCTTCGCAGATTCAGCAGAAACCTCAGGGATTCATGGCACCTTTGAGGTGTGAGTCATAAATGGCTAAACATATTTTGACTTTTAGAAATACACTGAAAGCTACATAGAAATTGTTTTGCACAAAGAAAAGATAAATGATATTTGTACTTTAAGTTTAAAAGAATCATAATCTTTTAACTTAGATTTCTCTATCCTATATGTCTTCCCCTAAGATATCTAGTAAATAAGAAATCTTTTATTTGGAGACAAAATCAAGATAAATCTGTCTCTTTTAGTTTCTAATAAATAGAACTAAGAAGGTGTGCAGGATAAATATAAGATCCAATAAGGTCTTCAAGGAAGTACATTTAATTAGCTGGGCTAATAGAAAGAAGGAAGACTATATATAATCTAAGTCAAGAGATTATTCAAAAATAGAGGTTCCAGCCAAGATGGAGGCATAGCATAGATACACTTTACTTTCTAACACAACAAAAAGAAGGATAACAACCAATTTAAAAATAAAAAACAACCAGAACTTCCAGAAAATCAAACTGTATGGAAGTCTAACAACCAAGGAGTTAAAGAAGAAACATTTACCCAGACTGGTAGGAGAGGCGGAGACGGGAAATCAAGGTGGACAGTATATATAGCATGGTGATGGACTGGGAAGATAAGGCAGCAGCTGATAGACTAGGCAGTCCAAGAGTCATGTGCAGGTAAACCTAAAGGAACAACTGGAGAGCGAGACAGACCACACAACCCAGGGTTCCAAAGCAGGAAAATAAAGTGTCAAAACCTTTTGCTGAAAAAATACGTGGGGGTTGGGGCAGTGGGAGAAACTCCTAGCCTCACAGAAGAGTTAATTGCAGAGACCCACAGGGTCCTAAAAGGTACAGAAAACCACCCACTCAGGAATCAGCACCAAAATGGCACAATTTGCCTTTGGGTATCAGAAGAAGTAACCGAAAGTGAGGCAAGAGCCAAGCAAGTGGCAATGCTCCCTCTCAGACCCCTACCCCACATACAGGTCCACAATGCAGTGACCTGGGTTTCCCCGCCATGATGAATACCTAAGGCTCTGCCCTTTACAACATAATAGACACACAGGAGACAAATATATATATGGCCCTAATGAAAGAACAGATCAAAACTCCAGAAAAAGAACTAAGTGATGAGGAGATAGCCAACCTATCAGATGCAGAGCTCAAAATGATGGTAATCAGATGCTCACAGAAATGGTTGAGTATGGTCTCAAAATAAAGGAAGAAATGAAGGTGATACAAAGTGAAATAAAGAAAAATATGTAGGGAACCAAAAGTGAAGGAAAGGAAACCAGGACTCAAATCAATGATTTAGGACAAAAGGAATAAATAAATACCCAAGCAGAACTGAGTGATGAAACAAGAATTCAAAAATTGAGAAGAGGCTGAGGAAACTCTGGGACAACTTTAAATGTCCCAACATCTGAATAACAGGGGTGCCAGAAGGAGAAAAGGAAGAGCAAGAAATTGAAAATGTATTTGACCAAATAGTGAAGGAAAACTTCCCCTACCTGGCAAAGGAACTAGACACACAAGTCTAAGATACTCAGAGAGTCCCAAAGAAGTTGGACCCAAGGAAGCACACATAAAGACCCATCATAATTACATTACCCAAGATTAAAGAGAAGGAGAGAATCTTAAAAGCAGCAAGAGAAAAGCAGAGAAGTTACCTACAAAGGAGTTCCCATAGGACTCTCAGCTGATTTTTCCAAAGAAACCTTACAGGCAAGAAGGGGCTGGAAAGAAGTATTCAAAGTCATGAAAGGCAAGGACCTATATCCAAGATTACTCTACTCAGCAAAGCTACCATGTAGAATGGAAGGGCAGATAAAGTGCTTCCCAGATAAGGTAAAGTTAAAGGAGTTCACCATCACCAAGCCTTTACTATATGAAATGTTAAAGGGACTTATCTAAGAAAAAGATAAAAATCTATGAATAGTAAAATGACAACAAACTTACAACTATCAACAACTGAACCTAAAAAAACAAAACTAAGCAAACAACTAGAATAGGAATGGAATCACAGAAATGGAGATCACGTGGAGGGTTATCAGCTGCTGAAGGAGGGGGAAAATGGGGGGAAAGGTACAGGGACTAAGAAGTATACTTTATAGGTACAAAATAGACAGGGGGAGGTTAAGAGTAATAAAGGAAATGGAGAAGTCAAAGAACTTTTATGTACAACAGATGGACATGAACTAAAGGCAGAGGAATGCTGGAGGGAGGAGTGAGGGTGCAAGGTGGAGGGGGATAAAGGAGAGAGAAAAATGGGACAACTGTAATAGTATAATCAATAAAATACACTTTAAAAAAGAGATTATTCAAAAATAATTTATATTTAGGCTCTTTAAGCAAGTTCATTTCCCTATTTGTCTTTGCTTTGGGCAAATACCCAGGTGCAATTTCCCTCCCTGAGTACACATCAGCTGGGTGCAAGAAGAACACGGCCAGAAACACTAAGTAGCAAAGGTCTGAGAGTCCAATTTGCCATAGCAAGTGCAAGAAGCAGGTTTGCTTCATGAGGATTATTGACAATTGAATCCAAGTAATTTAAAACATTAGAAATAAAGACATTTCTATTAAATTATAACTGGTTGGGATTATTTTACAACATCAGGAACAGGGATGACTTAGTGACTCTGGATACTCAGTAAGTCCCCTTTCGATCAAGAACTGTTAAGAACAGGAATGAAATATCCAGAGACCAGCTTCATTTTCACTGCATAAGAAAAATTTTAACAGATAATACAAGACTAAAAATGAAAAATCTGAGATACGTTTCTTGGGTATAAAATTGGTAGCAATTTTTAAAAGGTTAATGAGAAAATATTATTCATGATTTACTATGGTCAAGTTCTTTTATTTATTTAGATGGCATTTTGGCTTACTGTGGAACACTGAAATTGAAATTGGATTTTCCACAGTGAAAATTGTTAAGTTAAAGACTGTCATTTTTAAATTCAATTACAATAATGAAAAAGTGTTCCAGAAAATTATTGATTAGTATGCTTAATTACTAATAAAAGAGTCTTTCAATGAAAGTAGGCTACCAAAAGGCAAAGTTGACTGTGTTTTGTTAATTTTGAGAAATTTAGAAATCAACATACTGCAGGTTTTGTATTTAGAAAATAAACTCAAGACAAATTTTGAAAAGCTAAAAAACCAGAAAAAAATGTAAGGAAAGATTTTAATGAAGGAGAATTATTGAATTAATAAATTTCTATTTATAATAATAAACAAAATAAGCATTTGTGTCTTTATCTTATAATCTTTACTTTAATAAGGTAGTCTGTGAGTATTAAAGAAGATAATGCATTTGCGTTTAATAAGTATGTTATTATTTTTACAATATTTAATCTTTGTGGAAAGTCTAATGCCATTGAACTTGGCAGAAAGAAATCATCCTTGAGGAGGACACAATCATATAAAAGGGTACATAGTTTTACCTTTGGGGATTTTTCAACGTATCTTTTCCTACCCAAGGATATCAGTATTTTTTTTCATTTTTTATTGTTGTTCAATTACAGTTGTCCCCATTTCCCACCACTATTATCCCCTGCCCTACCCACCTCCACCTCCCACCTTCAATCCTCCCCACCTCGTTATCTTTGTCCATGAGTCCTTTACATGTGTTCTTTGACACTTTTCCTTCTTTCCCCCATTACCCTCCTCCTCCTTCCCCTCAGGTTACTGTCAGTTTGTTCTTTATTTCTATGGCTCTGGTTCTATTTTGCTCACTTGTTTGTTTTGTTGATTAGGTTCCTGTTATAGATGAGATCATAAGGTATTTGTATTTCACTGCCTGGCTTAATTCACTTACCATAATGCTCTCTAGCTCTTACCCTTGGGGACAGCATGGATGGAACTGGATATGAGGATTCTGAATCACTGGTCACCTCAGAGTCTGAGTCATTGCCTTAGTGGCCCACTATTATGAATACGGGTTTGGTATATTTTTCTGATATATTTGAAAAATAAAAAGTTGAGAAACACTGAACAAATCCATACATTAAGAATCCTTAGTCCTTGAGATTGTTTTATACAGAAATTCAATTCAAGTCAAGTCTTGAGCATCTACTATGTGCTAGGCATTCTTCAGAGTGCTGGGAAATAGGTGCTAAACCAAAGAAAAAAGACTCCTGATCTTTTGAAAAGCATTATAGTCCATTATTTTTATTATATTTTTATTTAAATACAGCTTCAAAGTGCCAGGCACTGACCTATAAAAATAATATTTTCTTTAATCCTCATAGCACTTTATTGGGTATATGTTATAAACATGCCCATTTTATAGATGATGGAATTAAATTATATCTAATAATTGTTAAAGCCAAGATTGAAATATAACCACTTTTCTTCTAAATTTATGCTTTTAACCATTATGTTATATCTCTTCTAGTGAAAGAGGCAGCCAATAAATAAGTTAACAGACAAATACACTATTTATATGAGCTACCAAGGAAAAGAACAATCTTCTCTCTCTCAGTAAGTGTTCAACCAGAGAAGCAGAACCAGTAGGAGATATTCATGCTACCACCATGTCAGAGGCTGGAGCTTGAAGGCAGGCAGGAAGGGAAGGTAGATCAAGAGCATGCTGGAATCCTACAAGGACATAGTGAGACTCATGTCCCTTCTCACTGTTGAAAAGAGAATCCAGGACTCTCGCTTGCTGAATCACATGCACCTGGACAAGATGTTACTTCACACCAAGGAGGCAAGTCAGAGGATCACCAGCAACAACATGTGCATACTGTGAAATATCTGCAATCTCCTTTCTAGTCTCCAACTCTGGAGAAAGAATTTGCTTTACAGCCCTCCTTAATGATAAATGTACTGAAAATGGGATTCTGGGAAACGTAGTCAACCTAGCCATGCATCACAGAGCCATTGCAAATGCTCTAAACCAGAATAGTGAGCTGGGGCTGGGCAAAAACAATGGTAAAGCAATACCCTGACCTTGAAAAATCTAGGATCAAGTGGGGAAGACAGACAATGATGAAGTGATAAATATAATAAAATGTCAAAACGAGGGTCATGAGATCTTCTGGGAAGACATGTAACCAGAAGAATTAGGTCAGCAGAGGACTCACTAAAGAAATGACTTTTAAACTAGAACTCAGAAAATAATTAGGAATTAACAGTTACAGAGGTTTGGAGAGAAGAATAAAAAAACTTTTTCAGGTATAGAAGATGTGCAGAGGCCAGGAAGAAAAAAGAGCATGGCTCAAAACAGAGTTTGAGAGGAAGATAAGACCTAAGAAGTACGTGGGAGCCAGCGTCATACAAACATTTCCAGCATTACATTAGATTTCCTCTTCATTTTGAGGTTTTTAAAGGTAGGAACTCAATCATCCACCTCTGTATCAGCAGACATTTAACACTGGGGAATATGATAAGTGTTTAGAAAATGTTAAATAAGTAAATCAATCAAGTAATCAGTGGTTCCTGCCCTAAGATTTATCATACATGTACAGCATGCTCCAAACTAATATAAATACAATTTCTTTTAAATATATCACTACCCAAAAGATTTCTATTACAGGTCTATAAAAATAAAAATGTCATGAAAATATTTCTGCAAATCATATATCAGATAAGGGGTTAATGTCCAGAATATATATATATTTTTTAAAAAACCCTCCTACAACTCAAAAGCAAAAATCAAACAACTCAAACAAAAGCAAACAAATGATCAAGAAGCACGTAAAAGATGCTCAACATCACTAATCAAATGCAAGTCAAAAACACAATGAGATACTCATTAGTGTGCTTTTATTCAAAACATAAAAATAATAAGTATTGACAAGGATGTGGAGAAATCATGACTCTTGTCAATTGCTGGCAAAAAAAAAAAGTAAAGTAGTGCAGTTGCTGTGGAAAACATAGCAGCTATTCCTCAAAAATATAAAAATACAATTAACCATATGATTCAGCAATTCTACTTCTTGATATCCAAGTCCTCAAAAGAATTGAAAGCGCAATCTCAAGAAGAGATTTGCACATCTCTGTCCACAGCAGCAACATTCACAGTAATAAAAAGGCAGAACAACCCAAATGCCCATTAATGGATGAACGGATAAACAAAATATGGTAATTACATACCGTGGAATATTACTGAACCTCAAAAAGAAATAGAATTCTGACACATGCCGCAACATTGATGAACCTTGAAGACATTATCCCAAGTGAAAATGCCACACAAAAGGACAAAAATTGCATAACTCAATTTACATAAGGTACCCAGAGTAGTCAAATTCATGGAGACAGAAAGTAGAGCAGTAGTTTCCAGGAGCTAGAAGAAGGGCGATGGGGAGTTATTGTTTAATGAGTGCAGCGTGTCAGTCGGGATGCTAAAAAAGTCCTAGAGATGGATGTTGGTGACGATTGCACAACAGTGTGAATGCACTTAATGTCACAGAACTGTACACTTAAAAGTGGCTAAAATGGTAAATTTTATGTAATGTATATTTTGCCACAATTTTTAAAATGTTTTAAAGATGTGGACCCTTGAGGGCATTTGCTTAGAAGCAATTTGAAAGCCATTAGGATGTACTGTTTTCTATAATAATATATTTAATGTGCAGAAAGAAAAATAACTGTCAGTTTTCTTCTAAGTTAAACTATCATTCAGGGAAGATGAAATAAATGCATTGAGAGTTATCCCAGAAAAATTGTGCCGGATACAGTTGAACGGGCAATGAAGACTTCATTCAAGACAATTGCAACAGGGCAGAAAGACAGCTCAACTCCCCTGGAACTAAAGACAGGAGGATTTGGAAGTGCTGGGGAGCGAGGGGAAAGTACTGGAAGACGTTAGTGAAAGGTTGGTCATTCTGATTAGGTCATCTGTTTCTCCTAATTGCTCATGAGAAGTCAAGCTTCTATCCCCCAGTAGAAACTGGGAGATTGGGTTGATTTCTTTCTTGATGGTTACATTTAATGGGATGGCTCCCATTTCTGGATAATACCACCAGCAAGAGGCTGTGAGAATATTTACATTTCCAAGAAGCTGAGAAGGAATTTGAAATTATAATTTTTCTAAAGGAAATGTTCTTTGAAAAGGGAGGTGGAGGAGCCTAGAATCTGGAAGAAGCCTGTCTAAAGTTTAGTCAAGCTGAGAGGAATATAGAGGCTGACTTGGTTAGAGTAAAAGAAAAAAAAAAAGACTATCACCATTTACTCTCAGTGAAAAAGCTATTAGGCATGTATTCTAGCAAGAATATAATTGAACCAGGAAGGGAGGAGTAGGAAACAGGAAAAAAGTGCTGAATAAAGAAATTGGTAAGCACATTAGTAAGTTAAAATAACCATTAAGTACAAATATGATTTATAATAAAAATTAAAACTGGGGAAAATTTATAAATGAGATGGAACCCAACTACATGATAATAATAATGTGCAATAAATTGGAACCAGGTTATTAAAGTTGAAACATTCTAAGACCTCTACTAGAATATAGAAGTATTGATATATTTTAGAATTAGATGTTTGAGAGTAATTATCAAAAAAGGAAAATAAACTCTTTCCAAATCAGTAGAGGAGAAAGGGGACTACGTAATGTAAAACAATCAGAAGCCTACAACCAAAAATGCCAGCAGAAACAAATGGGCAGACAAAATTTCTATGAAAAGCCTCCTCTCCTTGGTCAAAGGATCAGGAACAGGGCAACCTAGCCAAACAGAAAACTTTTCAATGATAACCACTCAGACCAAAACACCACAGAGGAACAATATCACACACAACCATTGTGTCAGGAAAGTCCTGGCTGGGGACCTAGACATCTACCCTCACCCAGCTATAATGACCAGGCCCCTTTCTTCCCTGGAGTGGTATCAGAAAAGTAAATAAATAAATAAATAACAAGCCAGGACATTCATCCCAGTCCAGCAAGCTTGTGCGCATGTGCATGTAAACATGAAGACACACACACGGTGTCAGTGGGGGCCATGTTGAAACCCTTGGTCGTGCTAGAGAAGGCCAGTTGGGGAAACCAGATGTTCACCACCTCCTGGCAACATGTGGCCCCCACCCACACCCAGCTCCCTGTAGTGTCAGTAGCAGTAACAATACTACCAGCCAGGGTGGTATCACTGGACACCTAATGTTCAGGAACCTGAAATTCTACCCTCTATCCATTAGTTAAACAAACCGTGGTATACCATGCCATGGAATACTACTCAGCAAAAAAAGGAAAAAGACTATTGCCTTGACCACGTGGCTCAGTTGGTTGGAGTGTCATTCCATACACTGAAAGGTTGTGTGTTCTATCCCTGGTCAGGGCACATACCTGGGTTGTGGGTTTGGTCCCTAGTAGGGGTGTATGCTAAAGACAACCAGTTGATGTTTCTCTCTCATATTGGTGTTTCTCTCTCTCTTTCTCTCTCTCTGTCAAATCAGTGAAACATATCCTCAAATGAGGATTAAAAATTTTTTTAAAGGAGAAAAAATCTATTAATATAGGTGACAATATATATGCCACTTATACCCTGGATGAATCTCAAGGGTGTTATGCTGACTGAAAAAAAAGTCAATCTCCAAAGTTCACATGCTGTCTGATTTCAGGGGTGGGAAAAAGAATTTTATAATTTTAATATAAATAAATAACACAATAACTAATGAATAATGCAAGAACTGTGAACTCACAAGTATAAACTTAGCTTTTGCCCACCCCTGTATATAACATGATATAAATGACAGGGTTATAGAGATGGAGAGCAGCTTTGTGCTGCCAGCAGTTGGAGATGACAATGGAGACAGGTGGCTGTGACCATAGAAGGCAGCACGAGGGCTATCTTTGTGGTGATGGAGCAGCTCTACGGTGGTAGTGACATGAGTCTCCATGTGACACGGTGGCATGGAAGTGCACCCATTCATTTTACCACTGTCGAATTTCCCAGGTTGGATATCGTTCTCTAATTATGTAAGACATAAACACTTGGGAAAACTAAAAAGGGTACATGGGACCTCTCTGTGCTACTTTCACATTAAGATTACAAAGCAAAAAATTTAAAAAAAACTGAATCCATTGAAAGGCAAACAAGACATGACAAAAATCAGACATTGCTAAAAGCAAATGAAGGTAAGGTAATGGAAATACACAATCACAATGCATTAAAATGAATTGATTCTCTTTTTAAAGATAGAGATTTTCTTATTGAATTAAAAAATTAAACCATGTGTTGTTTACAATAAATACACCTAGAATATAAAAACATAGAAAATTCAAAATTAAAAGGATGGAATATTAGCGTAAGACAAACTACCACTTAAAGATAATAAGTGTCATTAAGATAAAAGATAGTCATTACCTAAGAATAAAAAGAAACTAACCAGGGATATTTAACATGTGTAGACCTATATGCATTCTTATAGCATAGCTTTACACTTATGACAAAACTGACAAAAACGCAAGAAGAGAAATTAGCAACACAGCAATCATAATAGAAAATAATTTAAAACAGCCCTCTGAAAATAACAGAAATTCTTAAACACCTCTCTGAGGAAATAATAAAGCACACAAATAAAAATAGTGCTGCGTACTTAGAATACTTAAGCAATGTAATAAACCACAGACATGGAAAGTAAAGACATGTCAACAGCGTAATTACAATCTTCAACTTATGTGCAAGTAGCCAAATAAAACATCCTAAATCAACCGAGAGATTGCACTTCTACCGGGGATGCAGAGAATTGAAAAGAGCACTGTTCCCAACTATAAAACAGAAAATAGATTAGTGGTTACTAGGGTGGGAGAGTGGCCGTGGGAGGAAGTGATAAGAACTAGCAGTAAAATTGCATAAAGAAGGACATGAGCGTATATTCTATGACATGCAAAATATGCCTCATAAAAAACTTTCGTACAAGAATGTTGCCCCTCTCTTATTAATTAGAAAAATCTGAATAAACTACAAAACCACAACATTTCCAAAATATCTCAAAGAACTGAGGTTACCAGGAAACCAGGCACCCAGTGGTAGACTGAAAGTAATGAGGCAACAAGAAAACAGTAGCCCAGCTCAGCTCCTTATTTCGGAGTTAAAAATGAGGTCACTACTCAAAATATACGTCAAACAACATGTAAAATTGCATAACTCTGAACTATTTATGAGATTAGAAACAACATTCCACATTGCTCTGGAAATCCTAGTCATCAAAGTTAGGCAAAAAAAAAAGAAAGTATATAAAAATGATAAAGAAAGAACCATAACTGTTGCTAATTACATATGATATAAATATGTTCTTGGAACATCCAAAAAGATCTCCAGAAAAAACAATAAGGACATTTAGCAAGGTAGGGAAATATAAATCTATAAACAAAAATGTATTGCATCCCTATATATCAACAGTTAGAAGTTGATTTTTAAATGCGTTTTAATATACATATTTACAATAACAGAAAATGTCAAATACTTAAGAATAATCCTAACAAAAGTGTATGACTTGAGAGACATTAAAGAAAAACTCAATAAAAGTACAAAAATAATATGTTCATGATTTGGAAGATTCACTATATCAAAGATTCACTTCAGTTCTCTCTGAATTGGTTTAGAAATTCAAAACAATCTCCATCAAATTCCAACTTGTTTTCTGTGGAACCAAAACAGCTAACTCTGAAATGTAATGAAAATGAAAAGGGCCAACATCCTTCTTAACAAGTCAAATGAGACAAGAGGTCTTGTTCTTCCAGATACAAAGGACGATTCTAAAAAGCTGCAGTAATTAAGCCAGTGCAAACTATAGTACAGTAACAATCAATTGACAAGTGAAAGATGATAGATTGCTTAAAAAAAAAGACCTAAAATAATTCAAACTCTTTTAATAGGGTAAGAATGGTGCTGAAGATTGTTAGGAAAAGACTCACCTTTTCAGTAAGTGAAAAATTGAACTAAACCACTTTTAGAAGACATTATAGAAATGACCTTCCATTCCTTAGGCTAGGGAATGATTTATTGGATGAGACTTAAAGAGCACTGACCATAAAGGAAAAGATAAATTTATGTACATTAAAATTAATAACTTCTGGCTACGCGAAGATACCATAAAAGGAGTAAAAAGTGAAGAGACAGCATGAGGATATAGCACATATAGCCAAAGACTTTACACTAAAAATACATGAAGAATTTTGAAGCCCTGGCTGGTGTGGCTCAGTGGATTGACTGCCTGCCTACAAACTGAAAGGTTGCCAGTTTGTTTCCCAGTCAGGGAATGTGGCTGGGTTGGGGGCCAGGTACCCAGTTGGGGGTATGCGGGGGGCAACCAATGGGCGTTTCCCTCACATATTGCACATCAATGTTTCTCTCCCTCTCTTTCTCCCTCCCTTACTTTCTACCTAGAAATAAAAAAAATCTTATAAAAATTTTTAATAAAAATTAATAGGCAAAGACAGAAGTAAATTTTATGATCAAAACACTAGAACAGTCATTTTCCACACAAAGAAAGGAAATTCAAATGACCAACAAAGTTATTTAAAAAGTGCTTTACCAATTAGTAAGTGCACATTTAATATATAACAATATACACATGATATTAAACAGAAAGAGAAACCCAAACAGTGGTGAAGGTGTAGAACAAAAGAAACCCATTGACTGCTGATGATAATGTACATAAATTGGTGTAAGCATTTTGGATAACATTTTGGCACTATCTAGGAAAAAATGACAATACAAACGCTCTAGGACCCTGCAATTACACTCATGCCTATATATAAACAGTAGAGAACTCATATCCATGGGCCAGGATACATATATACAAACGCACATAGAAATAATATTTTTTCTTCCTTTTTGTTGTTGTCTAATTACAGTTGTCCCCATAATCCCATCACTCTCCTCCGCCCTACCCACCTCCACATCCCACATTCGAAACATTATTTTTAATAACCCAAAGTTGAAACATCTCAATTGCCCAGCATTCACAGAATGGATTTAGAAGAATAACATAGTTATACAGAAGAAAAGTTTTGGGAAGCTGAAGGACAAGAGAAGAGAGAGTCAGACTAGATGACACATTCCCAACAGGATTGACATTATCTCTGGGAGACAAAACTTGTGTGTTGGGAGGTGAAAAAAATCTTACTCTCTTTATGTCTAAAGCACATAAAATGCATGAACAAATATACTACATATCTGTGGGCATTAAAAATTTGGGTAGGGGAACAGAGAGAGCAGTGAAGAAAACAGTATCTAAAGAGGCTTCTTACGGAAGTGATAATGAAAACTGATTGGGGGATATTGAACTAGGTCCAGAACAGAGCAAGGCGGAAATAAGAATGTTCGTGGTGTTGATTAACTGAGAAGACTATTGCTTCTGCTGACTGAGACGAAGGAGAATGTGAGCCAGAAGGGATGTGTCACTGTAGTCACTAAAAACCAGGTAGATAACAGTTCAAGTAATAGTTCCAAGTATTTAAGTGGAAGTTTTAAGATCTCCCAGAGGACAGTTTCTAGGGCAGCTGTTACACGTGATACTGTAGGGGCGGGGCTAGTCATTGAGGGCAGGAGGTGATAGGGACATTTTAGGGTGACTGGCAGCTCCTGAGTGAGGCAATTTTGACTTATACAACAACCACTAGTGATGCAAGCCAGTACAGGATCCTATAGAAAAGGTTGATTTTATAAAGAATTCTAGATGTTATAATGAAGGCAGCATTGCATTCCCCAACTGGTATCTTTGAAAATGAAAGAAGAATAGAGCAACTAAATTTGGTTAAAGATAATAATAAGTCAAAATAATAATTGTGTAACAGATAACCAAAGTAGTCATTATAATAAAAACCAGTTTGAAATGTAATTTAAAGAGAAGCTCAGAGTAATAAAATGTTGAGAAAAGCTCACAGTGACAGAACTATAAGCTGACATAAACAGTGAATAAAAAAATAGACTTACAAAATGGTCCAGCTAACAGGACTTTGGGTGATAATGAAGCCCATAGCTGTGAAGTGACTTGGTTTGGTCATGAAACCAGTTGCCAGTGAGGGGCTGAATCCCTCAGGTCTCCTTCTTAGCACTTCCCCCAGTAAAGCAATCATCTAGCCTCTCAAAGCACATCCGTTGTCCATTTTGCCTTTAAATCACTAGTAAAAAGATGTTTCTTTCTTATTTATTTTTCAATTTTTATATTGAACTTGTAGCTACAAATTAATTCAAATAAGCTACATTAAAATAACCTTTCAAAGAATAATCAAGAATTCTACTTTTCGATAAACACACCAGGATTCTGGGAGCTTTGCACTTAGAATATATGAAGAATGCCCATAATTCTCATTGACAAATAAAAAATATCACTCTGGACCCATAGTTATTATAATATTCACAAAAGAATATATTATGTCATATTCTACATCTTCAAAATTTGAAAAACTCAGAAAGAATAACTTGTTAAAAAGTGTAAAATGACTAAAGACTGCTCTTTGAATAAAACAGGTTATGACTATTCTTCCAAATAATTTACATTAACTTGAGGATAATGTGTTAAGCTATTTATCAGACAAAGAGGAAAGAATGTTAGGTGGCACCGGTCTTTAAAATATAAACTAAGTGGGTCTGCAGTGTCTGTGATTTAGGAACCCAAATCAGAATTGATAAAATGCTTATGCTTAAATTTGATAAGCTCAAAAAAGCAAGCAGAGCATAGAGATTTAAAAAGCATTATTGAGTGGAAATGGAAAGGAAAATTTTTCAACAGTCATCCTTTTCAGTAGGCACTGCTGTTAGAGCATTTTGTTGATAATGAAACGTAAAGTAAAAATGGTGCATACCAGCAGAGGAGACGTTTCTCTTCATCAAGGCCAGACTCATCAATTTATTATGCTGTTTCATAGCAAAGGAAAGTGTCAGTAATAGCAGTCAACTCGGAAGAAAATCCTCAAGACATACTGGGGATAAGTCAGCATCCTGTTTTTACACAAGTGTGGTCTTCATGGTTCCTTTTATCAGTGAGGTAGAGTCCATCAGTGGCTTGTCCAAGACGCCACAGGTACCATGAAACATCAGACCATCAAGACAAGTAGAGTATTAATATCTACCCAGTTACATGTTGACTTGCCCTGTGTAGATTTTTGAACCTCATAAAATTTGCTGCATTGAAACTTTTTTGCCTACAACAACAACAAAAAATATCAAAAGTATACTAAATCAACATCTGTCCTTGGGGTATATCTATACAGCTCATCGCCTGTGAGTTCGTTACATGGAGAAAAGTAAAATTTAATGCCAAGAAGAGATACCTGATTACATGAGCACTCAAACATCTGTTACTTCCAATAGTTCTTTTTGGACAGTATGTTAAAATGAATCCTTAAAAAGTCAGAGGTGCTCCATTTGGTGTATAAAAAAATGATTGCTATTACAAAATAACTAAATACAATTTTTTGTTGTCTCTTTCTTTGAGGAAATTCCCAAGAGGAATTACCTTAAAATATTCACAAGCACTAGGATAGTAAGGAAAGATGTGTGCCCAACCTCCGTTTCCTTTGTGAACCCCTAGTAATAAATACATTTCTTTGAGTAAAAACTGCACCCAAGAACAAAAAGACCTCGATAATTGGAATTTCTCAGTCAGTGAGTCTTCTGTTTCATTAAATTCTGATAGTCTTAGGTTTGAGTATAAGCTCCTTCCAGGTACTGGCTTATTATATTTAGCCCTTTTGAGTGAACATATATTTGAAGTCACCACTATGAATGTCAATTATCATTGTTTTTTCTTAGGATTAAAAACAACCCCAACTCCTCTCCAGGATTCTACTTTATGGTTACTAAATCTCAAATTTCAGTTTATTTTCTATTTACCTCTTCCAATTAAAGTCCAACGTAAAAATTATTGCCACTGTGAAAGTTCCAGTTAGTTGAAGTTTTTCTATACTCTGGCCACTTTAAAATATCAAAACATGACTTAGAAATCAAAAGACAGTACATCTAACAAAAAAATAAGTTTGCTTTTCACCAAGTGTTCCCAAATGCATACTTACGTGATTGTCACAACACCATTATGAAACAAAGAAGGGTGCTCCTACAATGAGAAGCTGAAACTCAGAAAGTTTAAATCACCCTTGACTCTACTTTTTTTCCTCACAATTCCTATCCAGTCTGTTAGTAATTTCTTCTTGTTCCCTTCTGAAAAGAAAGCCAGAATCCAACCACTTTTTACCACCCTCATAGGCAGCTACCTCCTGAGAGTCACCATCATCTCTCATCTGCATCACTACGATAGCCTCTAAACGGTGTCCCTATTCCAAAGTCACTTCTCAAATATGCAACATGAGCAACTATTTTACAACATGAACCAGATCGTGTACTCCTCTGCCTAGGACTCAGCAGTAGATCTCATTCCACTTTGGATAAAAGCTGAATGAAGCACTTGCCATGTCCTACAAGGCCCCACTCACTCTAGTCCTTTGTATCTCGGCTGTATCACCTTCTACAATTTCCCCTTTCTTCACTTTGTTACACTTTGTCCGCCTCAGTCAGGTACTGTTCTTCAAATACACAGGGCCCATCCCTGCTTTGGACCCTTTGAAGTGACTTTGCCCTGTGCTGGAACGCTTCTGCCTTCAATAACCAGATGGCTTCCTCCTTACTTACTTGGAATCTGCTCAGTTCTCACCTTCTTGATGAGACCTACCCTAATCACCTTTTAAGATCATATTTCTTCTCACACTCCAGATCCCTCTTGCCTTGATTCTTTTTGTTTTTTTTTTTTCTTTTAACCATACCACTTATGACTTATCTGCTCTCAACTGGCCCATCCTTGATCTCCTGTTTGAACAGAAGTTATAAAATTATGCAGGCATTTCTTTCATGGATGTATCCCAAGTGCCTAAAACAGTTTCTGAAACACATCAAGCTCTCAGTAAAAGCCTGCTAAATAAATACATTAATGGAAACGTATAAGTGAGTGCTAAAATGCTGTTCTTTGTTTTTGTTTGTTTTGATTTGGTTTGGATAAATGAGTTAATTAAAATGGTACTGTTATGATCTGGGATTTCCTTTAGTTGGGATTTTCTTTACCCATTGAGCAAAGAAAGCCTTGTGAAAAGTGAAAAATAATAGTTTCCTGAAGTGGTCTACAAGATACAGAGAGTTTAGGATTTTCAATTGTGAAATACGGTACTGAATTTAGTCACAGCTTCGGGGACCAGACAGCGTCAGAAAGTCTCCTTTGATCTCGCACGGTAAGGTGAGAAGGACTCAGTGAAATGAAAATGGGGGGATTTGAGGATTTCCTTAATTTTAGAAGTCAGGATGAGACCCAAAATTGTCTGATGCCCAAAACACATTGCTCATCATGGATTAAGAAAATATATGAGGCTACTTCTGGTCAAACAATCTCTCTTTTCTCTTGTGTTGCATGGAACTCCAGCATCACATCTGTAAAAGGATGGTCCCAGGGCATAGTAACAAAAGCTGTAGGGAATGTGGACCAATGATATCCATTGCCACTGAAAATTAACAATGCATTCCCATTATTATAATACTCTAAAAAAAACACACAAAAAAAAGGAATGTGAGGGGGAAAGGCAAGGAAATGCTAGGATTTTATCCTTATAAAAGTCTCAGGACTATGCATTCTAATTGATATGAGAATCATATTTTGCAGTCTCTGTCAATCCCTGTCTCCTGAAAGCATTTAAACACAATTTTCCAATGAGTTCCCTGTATTGATTTTTCCCTTTAAGCTTAATAAATGAATACTTGGCTGATGAAAAGATATGACCATTCTAAATCAGCTTTCTTACTGAAATAATGCATCTTGAAAATACTGTAAAATGGGCTTTCATTCTGGCAATGGGCAATCGTGTAGACATTCTCTTAAAGGCATACACTGTCCTCATAGAATTGACTCTATTTTAGTGCCAACATCTTGATTTAAGCAGACATTTCATATTAGACAACTTATTTGTAAAGGAATCAGTAGGAATAAAACATTTAGGCATTCATTTGATTTTAGCCAACAGCATCAATATTTACCTCAGAACATAAGTTTGCCTTTAAAAAGGTAGAGCCTTTTAAAAATTCCATTTGTGCAAAATACTGTCTAGTCATAAAATCTGGTAATGCAATACATAATTACATAGTGTGCCTGACTATTGGAAAACTAAAACTCATCAGCCTAGCGTTGTTCAATTACTTTACTCCCTATTCTTCAAGCAAAGAATATTTTCAAGTCCTTTCACAAAATAACATTTTAGGAGAAGCTGCAATATATATTGTTCACAGAATGTGAACATTCTGCAATAAGAAACACATGTAGATTTTTGTTAGACAGGCACAGATTCAAATCCTGGCTCCATCATTTATTTACCATGTCATATTTGGCATATTACTTAACCAAGTCTCAGTTTTCTCACCTGTAACAGGGGGATAATAGTGACTTACCTCAAGGGGTTGCTTATGGCAATTATAAAATCTACATAAATCATCTTGCATGTAGGGAGTGCTAAAATAAGTGGGAGTTACTGTTCCTGTCCTAAAAAGAAATCATACTGATATGCTAAATGTCCAGTAGCCTAAAGACATGAAAAGGATATACCTGATGAAAGAATTATAATTTCTTTGAAAGTTGTCCTCATTTGATCTTTCCTTTCTTTTCTCACTGCTATCAGCCTTCTGGATACTATCTTTTATCTAATCATGAAAATGCCTTACTAAGACCTCCTCATACCCATCCCGACTCCAACACACTAGCCTCTAGACTGATCTACCTACTAATACATTCCTTTGAAAATGTAATTTCCCCTCTCAGAAACCTGGGGTAACACCCAGTGACATACCAAATAAAACTAAGACCTCTGAATCCGACAGTTAAGGCTCTCCACAACTTTGCACAAATTGCTTTTTTCTATCATCTATCACCCAATTCATCTACACATATCCTAGACTTCAGTCAATCCGACCTAGTCACCACCCCAACCATAAAAAGGAGAGGCTTAAAAA
The DNA here is from genome assembly GCA_004026765.1 of Micronycteris hirsuta. Taxonomy (NCBI): domain Eukaryota; kingdom Metazoa; phylum Chordata; class Mammalia; order Chiroptera; family Phyllostomidae; genus Micronycteris; species Micronycteris hirsuta. The sequence continues at coordinate 42,329 of PVJI01009043.1, forward strand.
GGGTAAAATAGAAGTGTTAAGTGGGGTGAGCTATTATGGGGACCCAGCTTAAAAGGCAGATGTCTAAATTTGGTACACATTACCACTAATTCTCCCTCCAGAAAAAAAAAATTCCATTTTTTTCTAGAGTCTGTCTTCCTTTTTGTCTTAGAAAACTGAGTAGTGTTCATTAAAGGTCAGGATTCTGTTAGGTGGTCTGAGCTGGGATGCCTGGGATGGAAGTGACTTTGGTGTTATATGAGACAGAACGAACATACAAAGATCTAAGTGAGAATTTGGCCCAGGGTGAGAGGAGCAGCTAAATCTACCTAGGGGAAGCTTTCCATGCTCATGGGAAGGTACTGTACATCAGAAAATGCCAAAAGCCCACCAGGGGATGATAAAGTTTTCAGTGAGAGCTCAAAGGGCAAGACTTTCCAGATCATGGTCAAAGTGACAACTGGCTTTCACCTCCAACCTTTCATGACACCACTTTTGATTAACCATATTATGAAATTTGGCATTTATTGTGTGATTTTAGACCGAAGTCTAATGAAAAGACTATTTTGCGGGATGCTCACTCATCCTAACCTTAGTTGATGTTCTCAGCAGCATCACTTGCTGCCATGGTGATGGCAGCTTTCATAAAGTCTTAAAAATCTGAAGAACAAATCAGCCTCTTGATTATTTGTGTTCCCTGGGAAACCAGGGAAAGTTCCAGAAGCTGAAGGGCTTAGTGTTGTACAAATAACACTCAGAGTGAGCCTCCCAGCCTCTACACTTTTATCATGCCGTGACTTCTTGCAACTTCCGCTGTTAATTAAAACCCTTCCCAGACTTCCGGACACAGGACAGGGGCAAATCTATCATGAAGCCCCTCTCATTCCACATTCCTTTCTCTCTCCTCCTTTGAGTCTTCCTCTAGATTATAGCAAAATCTTGCAGTTATTTGTTTTCATCTTATAGTCCTTTGGGGTTGATACTGTAATTTTATTATTCCTTTACAGCTCCTGGTATAGGGCCTTGTATATAGGAATCACTCAGTAAACACTGGCTACAAAAATTATTCAAAGCAAAGTATGTCAGCACCCCAAGTCACTTCTTGGAATTAAAGGGGAAATATGAAGAGAGCCCTGAAGTCTGAGTAAAGGACAATGGACAAAGTGAAGGAGAAGATATACAGGGTAGGGCAAAAGTAAGTTTACAGTTGTGAGTACCGGAAACACAGAGTTTATTCTTTATTACTGTGTATTATTATTTATTAATTATTGTATTATTTTCCATGTGAACAATGGAAAATAATTTACATTCCATGTAAATCCACTTTTGCCCCACCCTGTAGTAGGAAAGTATCCCCCAGGCAAGAACAATTCCACGTGCTAAGGCAGAGAGGTCAGAAACAGCATGGCATCATTGGGAAACTACCAAAAATTCTGCGTGACTGCAGTGCATCAATACTTGCTCACATTTCAGAAGACACCAAAGAGTAAGTCTGATGTGCTGAGATAGATTATGGATAGTATATCTCGTGTGAGAAAATGCTTGGGCTGCAGTATGTCTCATAGACCATTCTGAGGTTAAAATTTTATCTCAATGAGGCAGTTTACTGAAAATAACTCCCATAGTAGCTGTATATACTGTGTTTCTTGCTTCTTTTTATTCTCTAAATAGAAAAGAGCTGATAACAGAAAACTGAACGGTTTATGAAATAGGTGTACCACTCCTAAAATCCACCATACTTCTAATACCACCCTTCTCCCATAGCAAATAGGTTTGTGCTTTTAAATGTATTTGTAAGTTAGTTGTCTGGAACTCAGACACCAGACACCATAGAAAAGATGGTAGTTACTTTCCATACCTCATCACGGTCTCAGGCTTTGTGCTCAGTGATTTTCTCAACTTGTAATGTCTCCTATTTTTTATTCTTTCTTAATTCCAGCTTTTACTGACATCCCATAGGCTGGATTGAAAATCACACTCATGTGCACATTTATCCAAAGCATCACTTTATACACATAATATTGGGAAATAATCACTTCTAGAACTGTTTTCAGTATACCCAATATATATCATCAGAGGACTTGCCACACAAACTGTTACAAATATGTAATAACATAAGAATACATCTAACATTTTCCACATTCGTAAGTTAATGGCACAATAAAGTCAAAGTCTCTGAGCACTATTACCCATGAATATTGATGAAATCTAATTAATTTGGTGGAAAGATTATATGTGTTTCAGTATCTGCCTCATCTCTCTCACAGAACTGTAAGTTGCTTAAGCCCCTCACTTAAAGTACAGCATGGTTTTCATTCATTGCTCTGTCTCATTACACTTAATAACAATTAACATTTAATGAGCTCCTTCTAAGTGCCATGCTCTCTGCTAAGGATCTCCCATGTATTATATCAACCGTGATAAGGTAAATGTTACCAACATCATCTTTATGTTACCTTTAGACAGGTGAATTAACCTCCCACAGCCATCTAGCTTATTAGTGGCAGATCCCAAATTCAAGTTCAACACCATTCATTCCAAACCCTGTGCTTTTCATTCTCTGTTACACTTGACACCTCTCACCTACTACAATGACTTGTGTGTTCAATAATTTATTGAGTAAGGAAATGAGAATTGATACACCTCAGATACAGTTCCTTATTTCAGTTGTCACCAGTGGATTCAAAGAATTCTAAAACTGATATCCTCTGCCATGTGGCAGCCGGATTTCATTGCTCATCTACCTGTAACATAGTTTTTCAAAGAAGATTGGCTTTTATATCATACTGTTAACTTATTTCACTCTCGATAATTCTCAACATTAAAAAAAAAAAACCTATACAAGAAGTTCTTGCCAAACTGATCTACAGACTCAATGCAATTGCGATGAAAATTCCAGCATTATTTAGAGGGTACCGATAGACTGTTTCTAAAGTTTACATGGAGAGGTGAAAGATCCACAGTAGGCAACATGATACTGAAAGAAAAGACGAACTTGGAGGACTGACGCTACCTGACTTCAAGACTTAATACAAAGCTACAGTAATCAAGACAGTGTGGTATTAGTAGGAGGATAGGCATCAGTGACACAGGGCAGAGGGCTTAGATCTTTGACAAAGAAGAAAGGCAATAGAGTGAAGCAAAGATAGCCTTTTCAACAAATAGTGCTAGAATAACTGGATATCTGCAAGCAAAAAAAAATTTATTTAGACAGAGATCTTACACCCTTCACAAAACTTAACTCAAAATGGATCAGAATCTAACTATGAAACTAATAAACTTGTAGAAGCTAAAAGAGGAGAAAATCTGGACTTTGGATATGGTGATGACTTTTTAGATACAACATCAAAGGCACAATTTATAAAGGAACTGACTGATAAGATGGAATTCATGAAAATTAAAAACTTGTACTCTGGAAAAGACAATGGCAAGATAATGAGAAGACAAGCCACAGCCTAGAAGAAAATGCTTGCACAAGACACATCTCGTGAAGGACTATCCTCTAAAACATAACAGAAACATAAAACTTTGTGCCAAAGACCTTAACTGACACTGACCAAAGAAAATATACAGATGACAAATAAGTATCTGCAAAGATACTTCACATAATAGGTGAAGAAAATGCAAATGAAAATGATAGTGCAATACCACTACACACCAATTAGAATAGTCAAAACCCACAACACTGGCCACACGAAAGTTTGGCAATAGGAACTCTCATTCATTGCTGGTGGGAATGCAAATTTGTATAGCAACTTGGAAAGACAATTTGACAGCTTCTTATAAAACTAAACATATTCTTACCATACAGTCTAGCAATCATGCTCCTTGGTATTTATTCAAATGAGTTGAAAAATTATGTCCACACAAAAACCTGCGTACAGATGTTTACAGCAGTTTTATTTATAATTGCAAAATGTGAAAGCAACAAAGATGTCCTTTCAGTAGGTGACTGAATAAATAAACTGATACATCCAGGCTATGAAATATTACTCAGTGCCAAAAAGAAATGAACCATTGAGCCATGAAAAGTCATGAAGAAAATTAAATGCATGTAACTAAGTGAAAGATAGCAATCGGAAAAGGTTTCATACTGTGTGATTTCAAGTATATGACATTCTGAAAACAAACTACAGAGACAGTAAAATATCACTGGTTGCTGTGGGAATTCTTTCCACACACGTGAAAACACACAGTTCCAAAATTTACACATTTTGAGCTCAGCTCCGCGTGAGGAAAAAATTATTCCTGTATGGACAAGCGTGGATCATGTCAGTGGAAAAGGAATCCTCTAATGGGAATTTGGCAAAAATGTATCTTAACAAATCCTGTGATTTGCTGAGTCTCTCTTCCTCCCAAAGCCAAGAAGCTTAAGTTAATGAATCACTGCCTCAATGTTCTATGGTCCTAAAAGTTAACAGCCCTAGCTAGCTTACCCTCAATTTACTTGTCTCCTGTTTAATGTATACCCTGATCCTGTCTGCCACTGGACCTGAATTTACATCCTAATACTCTATAACTGAGTAAACCTACCGATTATCTATTCCCTTCCCATATATCCTCTTGACCCAACTGAAAACCACGGTTCTGCATAAGCCCATGAATAAAAATCCAATGTAAATATGTCCTAAAGCTTCTAATAAAAAGCCCGGCTGAGCTAGGCACGAGGCCTTTTCCAAGATGGAGGGAAAGACCCGTGGCTGCCAGACTCTTTTCTCAAAGCGTGTCTCTGGGTAAGTTTGATTCACGTAATTGGTGCGGTCCGCCCCCCCCACGGATTTTGCAGGACAAAATCCACAACAGGTTGCCAGGAATTGGGTGAGGGGTAGGATGAGTAGGTAGAACACAGAGGATTTTTAGGGGAGTGAAACTACTCTATACAATACTATAATAATGGATACATGTCATTATATATTAGTTCAAACCCACTGAATATACAACACCAAGAATGAGTCATAATGAAAACTATGGATTCTAAGTGATAATGATGTGTTAGTACAGGTTTACTAATTGTAACTATTGTACCACTTTGGTCGGAGATATTGATAATGGTGTAGCCTATGCACATCTGGGAGTAGGTGTTGTATGAGAAATCTCTGTATCTTCCTCTTCATTTTGTTGTGAACCTTAAACTACTCTTTAAAAAGTTTTTTCTTTAGAAAACCAATGTAATATTAAATTTTAGAACTAGTTTTTATGATTAAGAGACCATTTTATTATTTCCCTACTCAAGTTTTTAAATTGGTTCTTCAGTACATCATTCTTACAACTTTTTTTGCCTATAAAGTCTACTTTCAAGATTATATGAAATTTCTATGGGACATTTACACAATGGAATACTACTCAGCCGTAAAAAAAGGAAGAAAACTCTACCTTTTGCAGCAGTATGAATGGATGTGGAGAACATTATGCTAAGTGAAATAAGCCAGTCAGAGAATGACAGTTACCGTATGAATTCACTCATATGTGGAATCTAATGAACAAACTGAACTAACAGGCAAAGTAGAGACAGACTCATAGACGGAGAGCAGGACGAACAGCTAAGGGCGGTGGGGTGGGGGGTGGGCTAGGGGGTGGAGAGCCCGAGCAAAGAGGAAAAAGGACTCATGGACATGGACAACAGTGCGGTGACTGTGGGAGGCAGGGGGATGCAAGGGGATGAAATGGCAATGGAAAAAAATACAATAAAAAATGAAACTCAAAAAAAAAAAAAGATTTCTTTCCTAAAAACACTTCTAAATGTTCTGCCTGGTGAGGCAACTCATTTTCATTCAAGGAAGAAATAGCCCTTTATGCATTTGGTTTGTCAGCCAAACTTGCATCATTTTTTAAAGTCACTATTAGTTGAGGTAAATAAGCCTTATTTAATAGGCTTAGCATTAGCAAATAATTATTTCTATAGCTGGAGATAATACCTCAGCATTAGCATTACGCGCATTTGACAATGCAGATACAGCGATGTGCATACTTGGCCTTGGATTTCAAACACATCCTTATTAGAAGCAGTTTCTGGTAACATGGCCTCTCTGGGATTTATGTTGTTAAACATTAAATCAATTAAATAATGCTTCTTTATTAGTCTTGATACGATTTTAGCTTCATAATCAAAAGATGCAAAATTATTGCTGGGAGAGTATGAACTTAGTTGAGTATAACAGAATCTTCGGATCTCAGACCTCCTCCTGCATCATTGTGAAGAGATTCAATAAACTGTTCTATCCCAAAATCATATTAATTTTATTATTGCCTTTTTTCAGGGTTTGCATCATAACCATCCTGACAAACTTCAAAGATTTTTATAGAAATTCACTTTTTGTCTACTTCTAGATTGGCACGGGTCTAAAGAGCAGCCAAATCCTTGGCACTAGCTAAAATGAAATAACATATTGTAACTCACAATTTTTTTTCTATTCTGACCTAACTGCATGTCTTTTCTCTTTCTCCCTTATCTATACAGTCATGTGCCACATAACGATGTTTCTTTCAGCCAGTGACAGATCATATATAAGACAGGGGTCCCATAAATTATAATGGAGTGGGAAATTCCTATCGCCTAGCGACAGCATAGCCATCCTAATGCTGCAGTGCAATGTGTTGCTCACCTGCGTCATGGTGATGCTGTGGTAAACAAACCTGCGGAGCTGCCAGTCACGTAAAAGTATAGCACATCCGATTATGTACAGTACATAATACTAGCTAATGGTAATAAACAACTATGTTACTGGTTTCTGTATATACTTTAATCATTACTTTAATCATTATTTTAGCACGCATTCTTTGTACTTCTTTTAAAAAGTTTGCTGTAAGACAGTATGCTGTGTTACTTCCGCAGCAGCCTCAAACATCTCATGTTTATTGTGTCTCTTGCTTGCATCATTTTCTTCTGTGCTTGATTTAAATCTCGTGTTGTTTTATTCCTCATGGCCCCTAACCATACAAAATCTATTGCTAATGTTGCAAGTAAGAAGCCACATCGAGTGACTGACCTGGAAGTGAAATTAAAAGTGATTGAGAACTATGAAGGTGGAAAATCAGTGATGGTTATTGCTCCCCAGTCTGGCAAGTCTCATTCCATCATAGCTATGATTTTGAATAACAAAAACAAATTGACAGATGCTGTGAAAGGATCCGTTTCCTTGAAGGTGAAAAGATTAACAACAATTAGAGAAGGGCCTATATCAGACATGGAGAAACTTCTAATGGCCTGGATTGAAGGCCAGATGCAGAAACATATTTCTCTCCGGACCATGACGATCATGGCCAAAGCAAAAAGTTTGTGTGCAGCATTGAAGGACAAGGCTGAATCTGACTGCAGTGTTGAATTTACTGCTGTTCTGGGTAGTTTAAACAGTACAACAATTGTTATGCATTACATAATGTAAAAGTGTGTGGTGAGTCTGCAAGTGCTGATGTGAAGGCAGAGGAAGAATTTTTGGAAACTCTAGATAAGCTGATCACAAAGGAAAATTAACTGGCCAGAGCAAATATTCAACAAGGATGCCACCTCGTCATTCTGGAAAGGGATACCTGAAAGGACTTCTATCCATACAGAGGTTAAGCCAATGCCAGGTCTCAAGGCCTTTAAGAACAGGTTAATAGTCTTGCTTGGGGGCCATGTTGCAGGCTGGAAAAGGAAACCCTCTGTGGCCTTCAGCATTAGTCACACACTTCCCGTGTGCCGCAGGAGCACTAAGAAGTCATGGATGACCCAGATCCTCTCTAAGATGTGCTCCTGAATTACTATGTCAGCAAAGCGAAGAAGTATACTACTGTATGGGTAACAGCATACCTTTCAAGATTTTGCTTATTGTCGATGGTGTTCCTGAACATCCTCCTTTTGTTGGTGATTTTCATCCCAATATCAAAGTGATGTTTCTCTCTCCAAACACCACTTCCTTGATCTAATCAATGGGTCCAGGAGTTACAGCAGTTCTTAACACCTACTGCCTAAGGAGGACCTTAGCCTGGTCTATTGCTGCAACTAACGGAAGACACTGATGAAATTCGGGGAGGATTACAATGTCTATGACTGCAGCAAGACCTTTACATGGGCTTGAGTTTGTGTCAACAAGGAGTGTATGAATGGCGTCTAGAAGAAGACACTCAAGAGGTTTGTCCATGACTTCAAGGAATTTGCCAAGGAAAAGAAGTTTGAAAAAATCAACAACGCTCTTGTTGAGATGGCATACAACTTTAACTTGGGTATGGACGAGGATGACATTGAGGAGCTCCTAAAGGTAAATTCCAAGAAATTGACTCATGAGGCATTGTTGGAACTAGAACAGGAATCCACAGCTGAAGAAGAGACAAGGGAAAAGGAAACTGTCAGAGAAGAAAAAGAAGCCCCAGGAAATTCATAGTGAAGATAAGTATAACAGAAGTTTTTGCGGACTTTAACAAGTTAGTGAAATTTTTTGAAAACATGGACCCCAACACTTAAGGTTTTCAGTAATAGAGCAGAATGTTCATGGTGCATTACCTGCTTACAAGCAAATCTATTACGGAAAAAAAAAAAGAAACGAACAAGCCAAGCAAACCACCATGGGCATTTTTCTGAAAAGAGTGACACCTCCTCAGGAAGACCATTTGGGCTTCCTCACAAAATGGCAGCCTCAAGGCAGCTGGGGGCCTTAAGAATGAGTATTCTTCCTAAAAGAAGTGAAAACTGCGTCATGACCTTGTCTTCTGAAGAAAGGAAAGCCTTTTGTGGCCTATCCTCAGTAGTCATGCAGTATCACTTCCAATGCATTCTCTTGGTCACAAGTGAGTCACAAACCCACTCAAATAGAAGCAGAGAGGAATTAAGACTTTACCTCTTGATGGGGACACAATACAATCCTATAAAGGCATATGGTATGGTAGGACATATTGTCACCATCTTCATAAAAACAATCAGCCACAAAATACAACAGGAGTCATGCAGATCCCAGATGCAGAGAAGTACATCACATTAACAAAAGTAATTTAAAAGACGAAATTAATAAGTATATGAAAAGAAATGGAGGAAAAGGCTATAAACTGTATGACTTTAATTATATGACATTTGGGATAAGGCAAAACTATGGAGACAATAAAAATACCAGTGCCCAAGGCTTAGGAAAGAGGGGGGGAGGAACAAGAAGAGCATAAAGAACTTTCAGGCAGTGAAACTACTCTGTATGATACCATAGCAGTGGATACATGTCATTATAACTTGTCGAAACCCATACAATGAAATCATCAGGAATAAACCCTAATGTAAACCTCAGACTTCAGGTGATAGTGAAGAGTCAGTGTAGTTTAAACACTTATAACAAATGTGCTGCTCAGCGGACAACAGCGGGGGACGCTGTGCATGGGTGGGGGCAGGTGGCATGTGGGAACTCTTGGTACTTTGTGCTCCATTTTGCTGTGAACTTAAAACTGCTCTACAAAAATAAAGACTTTTTTAAAAAGAGAGAAGTTTTTAGTTAATAAGTGTTCTTTTGTGGTGAGGCTTGATATTATAAAGACATGATTGTCCCCGACATAATGTATCAGTTTAGCACAATTTTAATCTAGACTCCAATGGGATTTAATTTTGAAACTTGGCAAAATGATTTTAAGTTGACCTGGAAGAGTAAACTGTTAACATAAGAACTTTACTTAATCGAAGAATCAAAGGCCCAAGGAAATGATCAACTTCGCAAGAGTGCTGTGAAGATTGAAGGGAACACCAAAGGTAGAACCCTCAGAGCATGGCGGGACTATAACAAGAACTCAATCAATGTCAGCTAACTTACCATCATTCAAAGTAAATTAAATATTATTGCTTTTGAGGCAATTTTCTACAAGATAGAAAAAGAGAATTAAAATGGTCTAAGGTGAACTATCTGGGACTACTATATTCCTGCAGTAAGAAACTGAAAGTAATGTTTGGTATATAGAGGGATAAGTGAAATCCAGAGGGACAGTTTTAAAATTAAAAAAAAAATTATTTTCAGTTTTCTGAGGAAATTCCATACTGTTTTCCACAGTGGCTGCACCAGTCTGCATTCCCACCAACAGTGCACTAGGGTTCCCTTTTCTCCACAACCTCTCCACAGGCAGTGAAAGACAAATACCATATGATCCCACCTATAAGTGGAACCTAATCAACAAAACAAACAAGCAAGCAAAACACAACCAGAGACCTTGAAATAGAGAACAAACTGAAATAAATCACAGCAGTCAGAGAGGAGGAGGGGGAGGGATAATGGGGAATAATAGATGAAGGGCCATCAGCGAACATGTATGAAGGACATATAGACAGAGCCAAAGGGGGGTCGAAGCTGGGAGGTGGGGATGGGTGGGGTGGGGTGGACGCGGTGGGGTGCAAATGGAGAAAACTGTGCTTGAACAATAAAAAAATGTATTAAATAAATAAATAAATGTCATGGGGATATAAAATAAAAGATAATAAAGTAATTAGAACATATTTTTGCTCTGTGTGTATAAGTCTGTGGAAAGGGGGTAAAAATTATGGTACATGACAGTTAGAGGATAATCTCTCGAGCCCTTTTTGAGAGTGGATAATGGGGACCGACATAGAAGAACACACGTATGAGGAGAAGACTGGTCCCGCACTAGCAGCGGGTCCCTGCTCTCAGGAGAGGGGCAGCCTGCATGGGCTCAGACACCCGTCAGGAGGCAGATTGGCAAGCCTAGTGCGTTGGGAACTGTGCGAGCAGTGCCCAAGCAAATTCTCACAAGCTCCCCTAAATGATCCTCACCCTCAACAGAATATTGAAACCACTGCGCTGTACATCACGTGCATTTGACATATGCATTTGAGGAAACTGAGGCCCAAAGAAATGTAAATAATTGCCCAGAGTGCAATAGCTCTTTTGCAGAGTAGTCAGGACTAGTTTTCAGTCTTTTTTGTTTTCACAATACAAAATGAATCAATAAAGTAAAAGCAAGTTTTATATAGAGTTATTAAAAGTTATTCCATAACCATTTAGCCACTTAGACTTAATAACAACAAGCTAAATCAAATTTTCCAGCTTTTCCAATTCACTGTTAATATAACACTAAGGTATTAAAACCTAAATTGAAAAAGAGTCACTTGACTTGGAAACTCTCTCAAACTCCAGAAACATGAATATGAATAATTCCCTACATTATAAAAAAATAATTCCACTTAATATTTTCATTCCTGTGTTTAGAAAAAAAAGTTGTACTACACCATTTATTAATCCTTGATTACTCGTTTAGGATATAATTTTACAGTTAGTCGTGAAAGCAGTTTTCCTGAGCTATAGATTAAATTAGTGACTTTTATTGTCTCACCAGTTTTAAATTTAGCTCACTTAAAAAATTATCCCTTCAGCACAGATTAAACACATGCATGCTTAGCAATAAATATGCTTCTAATGAAGAATCTTCCTCAATGTGTGCAATATAAAGCCTTCTCATACTAATATTTCTCCATTAGAAATTTGGAGTGTATTTTTTCATACACTACCATCTTTTTAAAAAGACCACAAAAGTCAGCAATGTTAGTATTGACACAAAAATGTAGAAATTCCAAGACCTAAAGCCCAAACAGCCAAAGATTTTCAGTATGGGGCATCTTAGAAATAAAGGAATGAATAAATAAATAAACAGCAACAATCTCCCATGGCTAACAACTAATCAACCCAATTAGCTTTTTTTCTCTCTTGAAGAATTTAAATGCACACAGTAAAGGACAGTTACAAAGACAGTGGTAAGAAGTAAGAAAGTAAAAGTTTATCATTTAAAGTAAAGCAATGGAGTTAAGATGAGTCAAGTTGGTCAGTAGTGTGGAATAAACAAGAACAGAATCCAAGAAAAATTCAGGGAAAAAAAAGCCAGCAGCAGATGTTGTGAACAAGCAGAAGAGAGCCGGTAATAGGGCAGTAGAAAGATGAAGCAGAGATGTGTAGCAGGGTCGCACTTTTGTTCCTGGAACCACTGTGAAATACTAAAGAACTGTCCTCTGCTCCCCATGGGATCAGCCTGAAGTCCACCTCCAGCTTTGCTTTGCACCTTCTCTCATTGCCCTTTCCTAGAGAACATTCCTTCAAAGCACCTGCACAGGAATGCTACCTGAGGCTCTTCTTCTAGGGAATCCATCCTACAACACCTCCTTAGTGCCAGACCCACCGCCAGGCTCTGGGAACGCAATGGTGAACTGGAAACACAATGGAACTTCTGAATCTTATAGGAGATGGGAGACAAGTCACAAAAATAGTAGTTAATTATAATGTCTACTATTTTGAAAAAGGAAAATGATACCATCAATAAGGAAAACTACAAAATTCAGAGTCAACTACAAGATTCCAGATGGAGGATTAAAAATTAAAGTTAGATGTCAGATAATCACAACTGAGGAAGAAAGGATTGCATTCTGTTCTTCACTTATGTGCCGTCTATTAAAGATAAGTCCAGGCTCCCACCTCAAATTCAGAGTAATATTTCTTCTCCTTTACAGTAAAGACTTTCTTCTTTTCATGTTAATCCAGAGAAATACATTAAGTGACTCAGAAAAATTCTGCACCGTGAACTGTGCACATGTGGGAATACAGTAAGGGAATACGCAGTGACAGAGAGCATATGCACACCCCCCAGGAAATTTTTAGTACTAAACTCACATGTTTTCAGCACCTTCCACAACTGAAATAGAAATGCAAAGGATGCAAAGTTGTAGTGGTGTCTTGAGAAAGCTAGAGCTTCCTGGCTACCTAAATAAGTAACCATGATGATTAGATAAATGCATTTCCCTATTACAGACAATTAGTTTTTAATTAGGTGACAGAAGGCAGCTTGGTTGCCCTTCCAAAATCAGACCTTAGGTATATGGGAGTCCAAACAGTTGAATTTAAAGGCAAAATTAAACACAAATACACATGAATGTGGCTACAGTGTAAGGGCTACACCAAAAGGAAAAGTGGCGGGGTTTATTTTGAGTCCTCGAGAAGTTAGGCATCTTCTTTAAACTGCATTTTTAGGAGGCACAGTTTACTGTCTACATCTCTGAGACTTCCTATTCTGAAAATGTGCTGCATGTGGAAAATCTTCCCAAAGGAGTTCGCCATTACTGATTTCCTTCGGCGGGAAAATTTCTCAGAAGCAGCACTGGAATTATGCCCAAGAGGAAGATTTCAAGCTCCTGCTAGTATTTATCAAGGCAGATCATCCTCAGAGAAGTAGTTTTAAGGGCTTTCAGAACAGAGGTAGTGCTGCTTTCCTCTGGCTCTTCAGACTTGTACTGCTGGATGGTCATTTTTCTTCATGATACCCAAATCAACTGAGATTAAGCTTTCCTTTCTAGAAGTTATAGGAGAAGCAAAAATGGTCTGTGTTGTGATGATCGTGGGTAAAATAGGGGCCTTGGAGTCTAACAGGCCTGGAGCCAGGTCCCAGTTCTCCCACTTACTGGCTGAGTGAACTCAAGTAAGTTGCTTGATTTCTCTGTGTCTCAGTTTTCTCATTTGCAAAATGGGGATAACAGTACCTATTCACAGGGTGGTATTGGTGAAATGTGACCTCAAGGCAAAGCACTTGGCACACTGATTGTTCATCATTGCAGAACAGGTGTTCAACAACCTCCTGTATTCACCCCACATATTCGAGAAACACTTATTGAGTATAATACTACATGTCAAGCATTATACTGTCCCTGCTCTGATAAAGTCAGCTTTCTAGTAGAACTTTATATAGTGATAGATGACAGTGATGATGACGATTATGATGGGGTGGTAATGGTGATGATGATGGTGATGAAAACAGGGCACAAATGGAAAATTACGAGGTGTCCCTGAGTAACCATAGCGATTTGCTCTTCAAAGCTGCATCTCCAATACTTTTACAAGTCAGGCAGTGTTATAATTGAGATTTAACTGACTCACTCTTTGGGATGAAATTGAGCTGGATTTTATCCCCTATTCTATAGTCATAAAAGGCCTCTGAAGCTAATTAATACTATAAAGAAGATGGGAGGGGAATTTTGCCTGCATCAGAGAACAGTTATTTCCAGGCACTTTTGCCTATAATTTGCAAACAAGCATCATAATTGCAAAGTAAGCAGAAGCCAGCATAGCCAGGCCTGGCTTTGTATTCATCACCATTCACCATTATCTGCTCATTAATGCTGGTCCTGGAGCTGGTAAAAGCCCACTCAGCCTCATCGTAGTTACTGTGCTCAAAACCAATGAAGCAAAATTCCATAAAAGATCAGATCCTGAAAAATCTCTGGGATAATGCGATAGTTGAGGCCACTGTCTCTAAAGCACCTGCATGAATTCAAGTCAGCTTGAGTTCATCTTCTACCACCTCCGCCAGCTTCCTTGAGCCTGAGTTTCTTCCCCTGTAAGGGTGGGTAATGACAGCACCTAACAGCGTTAGCCTCAGGCTTAAGTAGATAATCTACGAAAACCACTGGGCACAGCACTGACCCACAACAAGTGCTTAAGAAAATTTAGTTGCTACCATATCCTGTCGTGATCATCATTATTCTAACTATCAAATAGAATCGGTGAGTGAGGAAAGACTCATAGCTTGATGGAGGGAGAAAAAAAAAGGATCCTCCAGATTTTCAGAAAGAGAAAAGGTAGTGCAAGTTAGAAATAAAATCCATGTTTAATCTCATTTTTTTAGATTGCACTAACATATTCAAAGGAAAGTCTTATATTTTCTTACAAATATGAAAAGGTTCTAGAGGAAATTACAGTTACTTTATGTCAGCAACCTACACTTTAAAATAAATTAATGAAATATCAGAAGGAATCATTTGCATCTAAGTTGCCAAGAAACCAATTTTTATTTTACTTATTTATTTGGTCAAGAGATGCAGGGGAAAGAATTTCTCAAAGTCAGGTGTATTGATTCCCCCTCTAAGTGCGTTATCAGGCAAAATGTGCAGTCACCAACTGCTTAGTACCAGCTGACTTGGCAAGCAACCCCTAGGGATCTCATTTTCACCTAAGGAAGTCAACTTTCAAAGTCAAGGTAATTTTGCTAAGCTTTCATGCTGTAGTCCCCTCAACTAAATTTGAGATATCACTGTATTAACTGATCAAGGGAAAACAATTGGAAGTACTTTCTAAATTTTTGAAATTATCCATTTGCTTCAGCATGTTTTCTGGTTTGCAATGTTTTTGTTTTAACCATTCTCCATGAGAAAAACCACCAAATTCACTTGGAGGTGATGAAATTCTGCAATTAAATGTGGATTATTTTAATGTGCAGTCATTTTATCTTTTTAAGCAGAAAATATTTTCCCATTTCTGAATCAAATTTTAAAAGAGCCACAGCACCATTTCTTGTTTTGTTTCATCTTGCTTGAAGCTACAGTTTGATTTGGAGAGCTCCTCAGTGGCAAAGAGTTGTTTTTCCTTTTCCTCCAGGAGAATATTCTATTCGCTCTTCTCCCACTGTATTTCTCCCAAGTGAAGGTGACCTTTGAGCAACACATCTCACACTTGAAAAAAATGTCATTTTCTGTTGTTCTTTCTAAAATGATTTGGGACCTGGGCAGCTTAACTCGTGTGCTTGGCAAATAATCATTCTGGATTGAGAAATAGGAGAAAGCTGAAAATGCTTCCAGTAAAACAAATGTAAAATGTAGAGCTGCTGCGCCATGATATACGGTGGTAGAATAACACCTGTTTCATTAAAAGGCACTTTGGAGAAAACCAGTGTCAGTAAGCAATTCTGGGCTCTCATTTATCTCCCCTTCCCCCAAGTCAGGAGAGCAGAATGCTTCAGAAAAGCCAGCAGCCTGGTCTCCGGCTTTCCCAGCAGGAAGAAAGGAACACCGAAATTACTGCTGGCCCGTTTCTCTTGAAGAAATAAGTACATCACACAGTCATGGCTGCCGTGAGACTCACATTAGGCCAAAGAAAAAGTTCAGTGACCCCGCGATCAGGGAAGTCGTGAGGAGGGCAGAATCAAAGATGACGGACACTAGAAGTGGCACATAAGTAGGAAAAAGCCCCAAGGAAAAACAACCCTTTCCTCCACACCTAGTTTTGAAAGAGAAAAAAAAAAATTTGTACTTGTCTATACATTTTTTAAAAGAAAAGTTTGCGTTTTGAATGAGCAACAAGAATTGTCATGCAGGGGTGTCAAACTCATTTTCACCGGGGGCCACATCAGCCTCGTGGTGGCCGTCAAAGGGCGAACGTAATTTTAGGACTCTATAAAAGTAACTATTGTATTTTCCAGGCTATAAGACACACTTTCCCCCCCCCCGGATTTGGGAGGAAAATGGGGGTGCATCTTATAGTCCAAACGAATGTAGCTTCCCCAGCTGTCTTCATTTACATTGGTGAAATATTATGTTATTTATGTTATTAAATATTTTACCACATTTTTTTGCTTCAAAATTTTTTTCCTATTTTCCTCCTCTAAAACCTAGGTGCGTCTTATGGTCTGTTGCATATTATAGTCCAAAAAATACAGTACTCCTTAACCAGGGGCAAGGAGCTTGGCACTGCCACCGGGTAGAAACAAGGTGCCCAGCCGGATAAAACAATGTGGAGGGCTGGATTCGGCCCGCGGGCCTTGTGTTTGCCACCTGTGGTGTAAAGAATCAAAATAATAACGTGTTATGCAATCAAATAAAGTAAATAGAGAAGGCTAAGAGTGCTTTATATTTTTAGTGGCACTTCCATGATTTTATGAAATGCTCTTAGTTTGTCAGGGTCACATGGTGTGTGTGCGTGTGCGTGTGTGTGGTCCCAGACTCCACACTAAACCCATGTCACATCCTCAGGTAGCAGACCAGAATCTGTGTCTTTTAAAGCTCTTCACGTAGTTCTGATAGACTGTCAGGTTTGAGGACATCTGGTTTAAAGGATATAATAGAAAGCTGAATCTTTCACACTGTCAGGGTTCATTCTGACTCCTCCGTGCACCACAGATCTGGAAATACGGGCTCGTCCCATTAGTGGGACCATTTAATCTATCACTCTGAAGAGGTTCTGGCCCAAGAATCTCCTGTTCCTGGGTAATTACATCACACTCATAGGGTCAGAGTAACCCTGAATAGGTGTCCTTTTCCAACAAGAAAATGGTGACAATTTGCTATTTAGGAGTATCCTTGTTTCTTTGTAACTTACTGGAATCAAGCTGTACTTTATCATCCCAACATGTATCTTGCAAGAGCACAGTAACATGCTAAGGCAAAAATAGCTTAAAAAATAATAAATATCACATTCTGTGGTGAAAGATGAGCGGTGGGGTAGAGGAGACACAGATTTCAAGGTCACAAGCAGTGGGCTAAACCCCACTGCCCACAACAAGTGGGGAGAGAAGAGAAAACTAAAATTAACATTTATTATGGATTGCTTTGTGTCAGAGCCTAATATTATGACATCACGTGTATTTACTCTTTATTCTACCCCAGTGCATATAACTCCACCATATTTTTCAGATTATAAAGAGGAAAGAAAAAATAATTTAAGAGAGGTTTAAGGTGCTTTACAAAAATCAGCACTAATAAGTGCTCTCAGCTCACTCTGCACATAGCCAGCCCTGGTCCTGCTGTTCCCCACTGGGAATAATGGAAAAAACAGCCAATTCTTCTCTTCCCAGAGCCACTTACTTCCTACATCCACAGATGTGATCCAAGAATTTGGATTTTTATTGGCAATGTTCAGACAATCTCTTATAGTCCTGGGAGACTGCTTCTGGAAGGGAAGTTGGCAGGAAAAGAGATTTTTCAAAAGAAAAGAACCTACCTAAATACCTTGGAGAAAACCAAAAAGAAAACTGGAGAAGCATTCCATTTCTCTTTGTTTAGAATGACTTTCCATCCAAACTTTCAATGGAGTGGAAAGTAGGAAAAATTTCCAGGATAACTTGATCCCAAAAGGTCTTTCACTATATTTCTTGTTTAACTCAGATTATCCCAAAATGTATATTTTCTGCTTTTGAAAACGTATGTGCACATTTCCAGCAACTTCCTTTTCTGAACTGCATTAGTTTTTTTTCCACTTCATTGGGCAAATATCCCAGGCTACATACCTAATATTTTGAGGAGCCAGAAAAATCAATAGCCTCAAAGAATCCATAGCTAAGGAATGTTCATATCACAGAAAAGCAATATTGAGATGTTTTACTTACCACACCTGTCAGCACATCTAAATGGTTTCCCAACATCATAAATGATATACTTTTATAAAATGTAAAGGAAAATTCATTCCATTAATATTTCCTGAATTAATGTCAGTTGGAGAGCACATTTCAGAAGCAGTAACAAAGACACCAGGTGAAAAGTAAGAGAAATAGAACAGCCCCTGCTGCGGATGCGGCGTATTAAATGGCCCTGTGAGCATTTCACAAGCTTCTTGTACCTCGGTCATGACTCATTACTAAAGGACAACAATGTAGCATCATATTTGTTGAAGCACCTGAGTGAGAACTACTATAAGCCCACATTTCCCAGATTATTATTTGTATTTTCAGGTTCGAGAGGCTTCTAGTTTGTTCTACTATTGGTATTTAGTTCTGAGGGATTAGAAGAGGAGAAGGCAAGGTATAAAAATTGAACTCTAGTACAATCAATAGGAGCATCATCTAGAGCAATGCTGCCCAGTGAAGATAAATACAAGTCACGTACATTATTGTAAATTTTCTAGTGGCCACATTTAAAAAATAAGAAACAAATGAAAGTAGTCATAATAATGTGCTTTATTTAATCCAGTACATCCAAAACATTATTTCAGCATGTAATCAACATAAAAATAATTATTAATGAGATATTTGACATTTTTATGCTAAGTCATTGATTTCCAGTGGACATCTCAGTTTGCACTAGCCATATTTTAAATGCCCAATACCTCATGTGGCTATTGGCTACCATTAATGAACAGCACAGATACAGAACATTCCATCATCTCAGGACATTCGATGGGTCAGTGTTGAGTTAGAATACCAGGAACTTAAACATTAGGAAATAATCACACCTGGCATGAGAGCATTGGCCTAACGACCAGCAGGCAGTAACTCCCAGGTACCCATTACTCATCCTGTATTGACAGTTTCTGAGGCTAATGATTTCATCAATTTAGGGAAGCTCAAAATTAGACATCAAAGAAATAAATTAAGGGGCTTGAAACTGCACACCTATACGATTGGTCTCCTTCAGCTCTCACAGCATCTTAAGCAACTGCTATCAAAATCTACACGCACAATACCAACTGACCTTAAAAGAAAGCGTTCATTTCCAAAGAAACATGTACACAGCATTTTGTGTTTCAATGCTATCTCCATTGTACCTTAAGAGAGACACAGAAACACTCAGTTGACACTTGACTTTTTTTCCCTTTCTGTTTATCAGTGTTTTCCCTCTCAGGGACAGGCACAGAGCCCAGGAGATGTCTGCCCTGGCGTTTATCCAAGAGCTATTCTGCAGCACATTGCTCTCACTCAGAAGTTCAAGGGAAAACACAACAGCCTCTTTCTTCCCCCTCCTTAAGTGAAATATCCAAAAGAAATGACTCCCAAACGGTTATCGTGAGAAAAATATGGCTAACCCATTTAATTAAGTCATAAATATATTGAAGCCATATCACTGTGGATATCTAAATTTGGTGAATTCAAACATGCACATTCAGCAAGAAACAGAAGCCACTATGTGAAGAGCATTAGCTAGTCAACCTGCCATTCTGCTCAGTAAGTAGATGCACCTTAGAGAAAGCACCTACTCTCGTTTTTCCCCACAATTCCATCTCTTTGATATGAGTATCATCTGATCTTTCAAATAAAATCCTCAGTTAAGGCTTTTATCAAGGATATTTTGACTCTGCACAATTTTTGCCTTAATACTTAATTATACATCACCTCCCTAAGGGAGGTACACCTGAGTGTGCCAAATTTTATGTGCTGGGTTTATCCATGATGACCTCCCGAAGCTGACATTGTGGTGGGAAAGATAAAGCCATGTACACAAACAACTATAAAATTAGGCAGAAAGTCATAATAATAATTAGATAGTTAAAATATGAAACCCCCCAAGATAAAGTAAAATTTCTGCCAGTTCAAGAGGAAACTTCTTAAAGGAGGTGACAGTTGAGATAGGTCTTCAAGGAAAAGAAATATTTCAAAAAACAGGGATGGGATAT
The DNA here is from genome assembly GCA_004026765.1 of Micronycteris hirsuta. Lineage (NCBI taxonomy): Eukaryota > Metazoa > Chordata > Mammalia > Chiroptera > Phyllostomidae > Micronycteris > Micronycteris hirsuta. Next base: position 62,398 of record PVJI01009043.1, read on the forward strand.
ATCCAGAAGGAAATAACAGAGATGCATGTATTAAAAATTAAAAATTATAAGCTAGAGAAATTAGAAATAGAGAGTAGTCCAGTTAGGCCAACATGCAGAAAATGTGCATGAAAATGTTTGTAGGCTTGAACCCAATCCAAAAATTTAGTTGTGGTAGAATAAGCCCTAACATGCCTAATGGCTCAAACATAATAGATATTTGTTTTCCACTCATGTTATAGTTTCCAACAGAGTTCCTAGTGAGGTGGGTACTGACCTTCACGTGGCAATTCAGGGGCCCAGGCTCCTCCCACCTCATGGCTCTACCATTGCTAAGGGCAGGGGTGAGCAAAAGGCAGATCTGAATTTCTACCTCAGTGAGCTTTTTTAAAAATGGCTTTTACATTTTTAAAAAGTTGTAAAATATAAAAATAAAAAAAGATTTGTATTGACAGAGACCATCCCACAAAACCTAAAACAATTTACTATTTCTAGAAAAAGCTTGGTAACTCCCTGGGCCTCATTGTCTTTTGTATGCACCAGTCACTAAGAAAAAATTATGTGTAGGGGTCTTAGTCCCTTCTTAAAAGTCTTGCCCCCAAATGGCACATATCATTTCCTTCAGTACAGAATAGAGCTGTTACCAATGGAACTACAAGAACCACAGAGAGAACTGGTAGTTCAGCATCTAAGGATTTTTTCACCATGTTGTGAAATAAACACAGGTTTTGAAATCAGAATGACCTGGGCTCTAATTTCTATTCTACACTAACTGAACGACTTAAGAAAAATCACATAGAGCAGGGGTGTCAAATTCATTTTCACCAGGGGCCACATCAGCCTCGTGGTTGCCTTCAAAGGGCTGAATGTAATTTCAACTCCTTAACAGTTAAGGAGTAGTTACAGTTATACAGCCCTAAAATTACATTTGGCCCTTTGAAGGCAACCATGAGGCTGATGTGGCCCCCAGTGAAAATGAGTTTGACATCCCTGACATAGTGTCTCTGTGCTCAGTTTCATCTATAAAATGGTGGTTTAAAAAACCCTATTTTGGAAATTATGGTAAGAATTAATCATGATATATATAAAACAACTGACCCAGTTCCTGGCACAAAATAAGCCTTCAACAAATTTTAAATGGCATCATTATCCATTTAAGTCTTTTTTCATGCCTATTTAAGGCTTCTTTTGAACAAAAATGTATTTATTTGTATCCTAAAATGTCTTACCGATGGCACATAATTTATAAATACATTAAAATACATGATTTCAACTTGCTCTTTCATTTCGAATATATAAAGGAAGAAGCTGACATTCAAAAAGCAATTTCCTTAATTAAAAGAATTTGATATTCAATTCACAAACAAGATTTTAGAGCTATTAAACTGGACCCAGTCCATTATTCATACCCCTCTGTGGTTTTTCAAAACTCACTTTGCCTTTAAACACTTAAACCTTATGCTTCCTGGATGAGGATCACAGGTACAGTCATTTCCTCTATGCCACACCCACATGAGTCACATGAGTCATCATTGAGTAAAGGCAGGAAATAAAAGGCGATGCATATGAACAAAATCATTCTGTGACCTTCATCTGAGGCTTTTGCTCCATCATGAAATCAATGATCAACTTATTTAAAAATGATGTATTAGGAACTTCATTATTCAGGCGCCTAGTAGGCATTTAGTAAGACATTGTTGCTGTTTCATACATGAAGAGTGGATGTTAGCCTGTGGTCTGTGAGTGACTAATCCTAAATACCTCTCTCATCTGCATTCAAAGTTCAGATGATCCCCACCTCAGGTTGGTTCCCTCAGGCGCAGGCCTAAGACAAGAATTTGGATGTGCATGGTTTATTTGGGGGGCTACCCCAGGAAATAACCAGGAGGTAAGATAGGAAAAGGGAGGAAGCAAATTAGCCGAGTTTTAATGAGCAGGCAACCAGAATTCAGTCCTGCTGGAAACCCCTGGGAGGAAATGTAGAACATGCCTCATAGTTGTTCCACCAGAGGCATCAGGAAGCTGGAGTATTTACCCATTTAATCCTTTTACCACAAGTTGAAGGCTACACCTGATGGTGCTAGCACCCTGGCATTCTAGCCTACCCAGGTAGGCCAAGTACATTCTTCCAGCTACAGGAAGGCCCTTAGTGGTACCGAAGAGGTATGGATGAGGCACTAATAATGTCTGCTGAAATACCTAAGAAGGCCTATTAATATTTAAAAATAAAATGAGCCAAGTATTGGTGCCATCACTAGTACTTTACCCAGTAGTAAATATTTTTGTGTACCCTAAACTATACCAGAAATTTTGATTGCCCATTGTTACTGGTCAGGCTTTTCCATAGAAACAGAAGTGATAGGATCTGTGTATAGATATACATAGGCATAGAGAGAGAAAGACTTATTCTCACGAATTGGCTCACATGACTGTCATGGCAGCTGGCAAGTCCCAAGATGTAGAGGGGGTCAGCAAGCTGGAGACTCAGAAGAGCCAGTACTGTAGCTCTACTCTCCAGGACACCAGACTCAAGACCCAGGAAGAGCTGATGTTTCAGTTCAAGTTTAAAAGCAGGAAAAAGGCCAATGACCCAGTTCAAAGGTCATCAGGCAAGAATAAATCTCTCTTACTTGGAGGAGGGTCAGCCTTTTTGTTCTATTCCTGACTTCAGCTGGTTGGATAAGGCTGTACACACATTAGGAAAGGCAATCTGCTTTACTCAGTCCACCGATATCAATGTGAGTCTCATCCAAAAATACCCCAAAGAAACACCCAGAATGATGTTTAAGCAAATATCTGGGCATCCCCTGGCCCAGTCAAATTAACACACAAAAAAAATTAACCAATCACATTCATTTAGGGAATGTCGCAATCAGTGTTGTTTTCAGGTTGAGAAATTAAAATACTTAAAGTGCTTCATGCTTTCACAACAGATAAAAACTAAACCAGGGAAAACAATTATAGAAAAGAATGTTCAAACTAGTCCCAACTGATGAAACACACGGTGACAATAGCTTCATTTTGTGCTCGAATGTTTCTGTCAATCATATATTCAGCCCGACTTCTCTGGAGGGTCAGGCGGCACAGAACTGCAGTCAACGGTGTTCATTTCAAGGAGTTCTGGGTGGGCCACAGTGGGGAAGGATGGTCAAAGTGTACACATTCTTTTCTATGATATGACAGAAAGGTTTCTATAATGAAGCCAAAAATGCAGAAGCCAGCCTGCTTTGCCGATAAACTCATTACAGAATCAGTGACCTAAACAACCCCAAACACTGAGTTCCTAAATACACATAAAGAAATATATTCAAATGTAGTTGATGATGGATACTTTTATTATTTGTAATCAATAAGATTTTATCTTTCTAAATATTAACCCTTCTATTACAGTTATCCCTGAAGCCCCCTGCTTAAAACCCAAAAGTTCAAAGGGATTATGACTCCTTGTTGTTAAGGTCTGTGCTCTTACTGAAAATTAAAATGAGTAAGCGGTTGCTTCTCTGCTCTGGATATATGCATGTCAGAAATCACATTATCTCATCTAATACTTTACCAGCTTAACATGAAAACTATATAACATGTTATTTGTGTGCACATTTTATAATAAAAATTGGTGCATTTTTGGTATAAATTATATTTTTGTTCAAAAAAGAAATAAGAAGTTTTTTTAGTGGTCGGGATTTAGTAGGGGTTTTTTAAATTATTATTCTTTCCTAGGTCTCGGGCAAGAAGAAGAAATTAGCCAGTATTCTTCTAGGTTCTGGGGATGTAAGAGGAAATAAAAACAGATGACAACCCATGCCCTTATAAAGTTTAATTCAGGGAGCAAGGAAGGAGAGATACAAGAAAACCCCTAAAATATAGATAAGTACTTGGAGAAAGGAAAATCATGTAAGAGGAACTGAACGTATGAAGGAGAGGACTTACCGCTTTAAATCCAGTAGCCGGGTGATGCTCCCTGGGGTGACCCAAGCAGATATCAGGAGGGATTGCCTTCCAGGCAGAGGGAACAGCAAGCGCAAAGGTCCTGAGGGGCAACATGCCTGGCCTGTTCAAGAATGAGTAAAGGAGGGAGGGTGACTTGATCAGAATAAACAAAGGAGAGAGCAATAGAGGTGAGGTCAAAAGGGGGTGGGGTGCAGAGGGCAGTTCATGGAGGACCTTCTGTGTAGGCCATCGTAAGGACCTTGGCTTTCACACCAAGTAAAATGGGCAAGGATCTGAACAGAGGAATGACATTGTGTATCTTACAACTTATCGTGTGGCTGCATTGAGAGGTGACTAATGAGAGCCAAAGGTGGAAGGAAGCAGGGGACCCATAAGGTCGCAAAAGAAGTGTTCAGCTCAGAAAAGATGGCACTTTGTTCCAGGACAATGACAGCAGAGTTTGTGAAAGTGCTCATATAATATTTCTAAATATAAAGTTAAAGCCAATATAATTTTCTGGCAGTTCCTATGTGGTAAGGGAAAAACAAAGGTGTCATAGAGCCCCTCCAAAATTCCAGGCCTGAGCACCAGGAAGAATGGGAGTGCTGTCTTTTGATCAGGGAAGGACCAGGGAAGAGAAGTTCCCACTCAGGTAAGAGCATTAGTTGTGAGATGCCTAGTAAATGTTCAAGTGAGAAGTCAAGCAGATAGTCAGACATAAAGGTCTGGAGATAGAAGACAGGTCTATATTGAGGGTATGATCTGGGTGCATCATCTTTTGAGATGGCATTAAAGCTGAGACTGGTTGAGGTCATCAGGCAGAAATATTCACAAAGAAAAGCAATTCAAATAGAAATAAATTACTGAAACCAGTGTATGATTGAAGAAAATATTATTTTTCATTTTAAATCCATTTTAAAGAATTTTTTAAAAGATTTTATTTATTTATTTTTAGAGAGAAGGGAAAGAAGGGAGAAAGAGAGAGAGAGAGAAACATCAATGTGTGGTTGCCTTTTGCATGTCCCCCACTGGGGATGTTGCCCGCAACCCAAGCATGTGCCCTTACTGGGAATTGAACCAGTGACCCTTTGGTTCACAAGTCAGCACTCAATCCACTGAGTAAAATCCACACCAGCCAGGGCATAAATCCACTTTAATGATTATAAAGTGATTTTAGAAAATATATAATACACATAAAAGGCCAATGAAGAAAATATAAATTACCCATAATTTCTACTACCCAGAGACAAACACTATCAATAT